>CALNHX010009641.1:0-47827 GCA_940337035.1 Agriotes lineatus | reverse complement strand
TCAGCAGCGAAAAGGCCTCAAGGGCCCTTGAGAAGCTTTTATTTCTTCAGTTTCGTTATGTTCTTCGAATTTTCTGTTATACCAATTTCTAGTAGGTCAACATTCAATCCGTCAACTTCTTCCAACCGCGTTCTAGTGGTCTCCTTCTTCTATTTCTTTTCTGCTTCTTTGTCTATTATTCTTGGAATTCTGCTGTTTATTTTTGACAGGTGTCCCAACAATCTTATCTTTAGTTTTAATTATTTTCGTCATCAGAACATCTTGTCCGTCAACACCCACACCGTACGTCACAACTGGTTTTATTAATGTTTCATACATCCGCACTTTAACTGCCCACAATACTTTTATATCACTTAATAGCAAGTTTAACTTGTCGCACTTCTGACATCTGCTGTTAAGCGCCTTTCCACTCTTCACCTAACTTCCCACTGTTGTTATTTCTGTCCCTAGGTATGTAAAGCTCGCCACTTTCTCAAAACTAATCGATGTTTTGCTGGGTTACTTGAAATCCATTCACTATAGCACTGCTGTGTCGTTTAGTATCATATATTTTCGTCTTCTGTTGGTTGAATTTTAGGCCGAACTGTTCTTGCTTCCAAGACTATTTTTGAAAGACTTCCTTTAGTTGGTCTAGTGTTCTAGCTATATCTCAAGTCATCTGCATAGCTAGTAGCTGATAGAGATTTTGAGGATCTCCGATCTGCCCTGACCTTCGTTCTTTTATGATTACCTCCAGAGTCATGTTAAATAAAGTTGGTGACATAGATCGCTTTGCCTAGCCGTTTTTGCATTTTGAAATACCAGAGATGACTCATTTTTTTCTTTTGCTTTCAGCTCCTGCCAAACACATTCTCACTAATTGACTATCCACAACGAATTTGTAGTTCTTCTATTGCTCTAGAAGAACTACAATGTTTTTAATCTATACAGTCATAGCCTGTTTAAAATCTATGAAAAGGTGGTATATTCTGCCTTCTTGTTTTTTCCAGAACCATTCCTAAAGTAAATACCTAATCGTGACCGATCTCTGGGGTCCAAAACTGCCTAATATTCCTCTACCTTCTGCTCAAAGATGTCAGTACCTGGTTTATTAACGTAGCCAGTATTTTGCACGTGACGTTCAGTACTGAGATAGGTCTATAATTAGCACATTCCAGCATGTTCTCTTTTTGTAAATTGGTACAATTACCGCCTCCCTTCGTTCTTTGGGCATTACACATTGAAACAAATCTTTAGCTCCGGCTATTTGTTTCGTCAATTATTCATCTATTCCGGGCCAGCCTGTATATGTTCACTCGAGTTATAATTTGCTGTATGTCGAATAATACCAAACTTGCTTCGCGCGAGCTCTCTGATTCGGTTTTTCCCAAATAATTCCTTATCATTATGCGCCAGCCGCAGCGGTCTTTTTCCGTCCGCGATTTCATTTAACTTTCGCTTTGGTTGGAGCAACTTGTTCCAAAAAGGCATCTTGTGTTATATTGCACCTCAATTATTTAATTTTGTTTGTGGGCTGATGACTGAAATCGGGTATTTATTTTTATTTATTATTTATTATTTAATTCGCACTCAGCCAACAGCCGTTAGGCCAATTATAGGCGTCGCTGTGCAGTTATGAGCACTTCCAACTCCACTAACGACTGTCATGATGTTTTTATGACCGCCGGGACCAACTTTTTTCCGTGATAGCCGTACCACGAGGCGCCGAGAGATGCAGCCGTGGAACTCCCATCCAAGTCTGACCAGAGACAGCGTTGCTTAACTCTGCTGATCGAACGTGGACGCTTGTTCAAGTTACACCACTCGGGACCCGAGGTATGTTTGCGCTACTTTGTTTGATATTCAAGTTTAGTATTTTCCCTTTTCTTATAGCTCTTAAACGCCGTTTTTAAACGACTTCTTATTGGGTCTCCTGATTGACGCCACGTTTGATGTCATAATTGACACCGTAATTAATAACTTGGGCCCGCAACTCCTTTCTGGAATGTCATTTTGAGCTTGCCAGTTTGTAACGAGGATCGTCCGTTCCATTATCAACTTCGGCCGCGAGTCGGTGCTGCTGTTGGCATGGAACGCTTAGATAATCTTGGACCAATTCATCGCCTGCATGCGACGTTTTTTTGTCACAATCCAGGTTAGTCTTATTTCAACGTTTGTTGATAATCCCGTCCGCCCATGAATTGTTGGCTGAATTGATTCAACGGCGCTTCACCACAACTAACCAATTTACAATTTACAAATGTAATCTACGTTAAAACGCAGCGTATTAATTATTCACAAATTTACGATTTACAAATTTAATTTATTATAAAATGCAATGTATTAATTGTTCACAAATGTAATCTATTACAAAATGCTCATTTGAATACTTATTAAGTAATTTTTGTAAAAAGTGCCCTCACGCCATTTTACTATCATTACCGAGATAACGGTTAAAACATATGACAGTGGTAAGCTTACTCCTTTATTGAGTTGTGGTCACATTCAATCCGAGAGCCCAAAGGAGGTTCATATATTTTTGCCGTGCGTGCTGCATTTTCAGCATAAGTAAAATACTGTATTCAGACATATTAATCCTGTGGCAATCAATTTAAGGATTTAATACCGATGTTGCAAGGCAACTATTAATTGTTAATTAAATAAACTTAATTGTTTGCTATGACTTTATTTACTTCTCGAAATCTGTGATTCCTGGCGCCCTGTTTTTTATTAAAAGAGCTTGCAGAAGTACAGCAGTGATTAGAATCTGCGACCCAAGCCGCCGAGATTGAGTTAGCTAGGCCATCGCGGTAAGTACAAACCTTTCAGAGGTAGCTCGTGGTGTATAAATGATAAGGGGTTGATTTGCGATTATACTACTATTGATTATTATTAGTAATCGATCGCAGGTTGGCTTCTTTATTGTTTCAACATATTATCCATATTTGAGCTACAAGTTCTTGTATTTTCTTCACTATGTGACTGCCCCCGTACTATAATAGTTCTGCTTGGATTTCATCAGTTCCTGAGCTGTTGTGCTTTAGTTTATTAATAATTTTTTTGAACATCTTCAACTGTGTGTACATGGATACGAGCTTCTTCAATTTTTTGTATTTCGGTGCTATCTTCTTTTATATGTGTAGCGTCCATAATTTCCATGTAATGCTCTTGCCATCTATGTACCATATTGTTTGCACCCCCTACCAACTGTCCTTGTTTATTCCTACACATGATTTTTATTACTTGTTATACCTGTAACATATCCACGTAATATGAATGCTTGCCGCAACAGGAGCCTGTTAGACGAATGTTAACCCCACCCATGAGCAGCAACTCAGGTCATTGGGAAGCGAATTGCAACTGCGCTGGCCGTCCCCGCAGAAACCGAATTCGCCGGTAATGATGAGAAATGAACATCCCTAACTATCCAGATAGTACTGAATTACTGACAAAAACTTAGTATGTTAAGTGTCAATGATCATCTCGCTGGGTGTCAACTATTCCTTGGCACATAGTACTTATACTTATACTTCTTACCGTAGGCTGAGCAACTCAAGTGCTGGGCGAATTTAAATAAAGATATCGAAGATTTTCTTTGCCTTTGCGGAAGTTTACAATTGGTCTGTGCACTCGTAGCAAGAATTGTGTGTTATGTCTCATGGTTGAGATTAGTCATAGGAAAGAGATATTTCGATTATCTAGCTTTGGTAATCATTAAACTTATGTAACAGAAAGTGTACATTTTTGTCGTTTGAAGGTTAGAAATAAGACGATATGGTACAGGCTGTGACTATAGTACCATGGGCGTGAGGGCAGTTGGCAGTATGCTATCGCTTATTGTCTGATTTTAAATTTAGCCACATATTTCGTCTTGCATATCATTTCTAGGCACTTTTTAATGGATTTTGTTCTGTTATCGAACTTATTCGTGAGGCTAGTAATTTGAGTTGTCTTGGGATCGAGTACAGTGGCGTAAACACTTCCATGTTCAGCTAGGAAATTCTAAAGCTATTTAGTCTCATTGTAGTGGTAAAACTAGGCAAACTGGTCTTTTGATCGTTATGATTACTGAAAAAGATTAATGTAGGATATTTGTGCTTCTTTCCGGTGCGGGTAGAAATCTGGAATTTTAATGGTTGTAGAAATCTCCTTCACTTTTCTACAATCCCCGGTTGTGTATAAAATATGGGAAAGTAAAATTTTGAGAGAGATATGGATGAATGAGTTATACTACAAGAACATTGGTTACAATCGTCTTTTCTAGATGGGTGTTGATAATTCTTGGGGACTACAGCAATAAGACATTGTTGCACGTAAAATCGAGTCTTCATCTTCTGATTACTTCGATCAACACTCAGAAGTAAGGGTTATAAAGCACTCGGAGTTTGTACACTAATATCTAATATGTAATATCGTTGCAAAGATTTTTCTTTTTTGGTCTTACCTGTTTCTTTCTATTTTAATTGGTCTTCTTATATTTGCGTGTTGCATGCTTCTGTGTCGTCCGCCACAGAATATGTGAGGGATAGAGGTTTTATCAGTTGCTTTAATCGACGTTGAAGGCGACAGATAAGCTAACACTTTGCATGTTTTTTACCACAATTTAAGGCGTATTAGTGTCATGTAAAAGTCATTTCATTAAAAGTGTTTATGCCAGAATTATTGATGCATTAATGTTCGATATGTATTTTTTACGTACCCTAAACTTTGAACATTTGTGCGTGCTTTAAACATGGATCTCGAATTATCATTTTACTATAAGCGCAGTACGATCACCACGCGAACTTGCTAATGGAACTGATTCTAAATATCTACTTTTAAATATCATAAACTCAATATTACATATATAGGTATATTAGTATGAGAAACTGCTTCTTTTGCTTTCGATACCTGTATCTATTAAAAGACAAAAATCAAATACCTCACTTTAATTGTGTCGTATTTCTGTCTTGTTCTTACTTTAACAAGTTATATCTTATCAGTGCGTCTGACTTTGATAGAGGCACCTTGTAAGATTTCATCTTCATTTCAAGTTGCCATACTCATAATATCGGAGAATATTCCAATTTAGATTTGCGAGTTGTTGTATAATTAATTTTTTGGTGCCTGTATTTAAATGTAGTCAGTTTAGTATTAACCACTTCTTCCCCCGAAGAAGTTAACTGGCCCGTTGAACCCATTGAGCACGACATTCACAATTCTATATCTGACTTGTTTTGAAGAGTGTGTAATTGTTAGTGGTCCGTTTGGTACTATTGATTATTGAAAACACTCAGAGGCTAACAAGGTAACTCACTTCAAATGATGTGCAAACCCCTGTGGTATGATATATTGCATTCCTTCACGCGCACCATCTCTACCTAACTAGCTGCCTGCCAAGTTCGAGATGTAAAGGCAGTTCCAGGACTCTCCAATGATTTCGATTCGAAAAAATAGTTAGAATATATACAGGGTGTCTATTTAGTGCGCCGGTCTCCGATTACGCTTTACCCTTTTTCAGATAAAATGTTTGATTAGGGCGATTCCAATGGGGTTGAAGAAAGCACATTTTAAAATGATTTTGACATATACAGGGTGCTCCAAAAAAGTTTGTTAATTATCAAACGCGGTAGAAGGCCCAATGTAAAATTTCAAACATAATATAAAAAGGACACTGCAACATGATAACCAACAGAAAAAGACAATATTGGTAAATATTTAATTTTGAAACGACTGTTTTGCATACTTTAAATTAAAGTTTAATGATATTAATCTTTCTACCACGAGATCTGGCCTAACCTTTAACAATTATTTCTTTTGATGATATCTCTACCAAATCAATTTGGCAGTAATTAATTGCTACTCACTTTATTTCCTTTCAGTGACTCCAAGAGTTTCTCTCTTGCTGCAGAATTGAATGCTTTACGAGTATGCATATCAATAAAGCATAAGGCTAGAGATTTGTCATAACTCAGCGTATTTACAATTGCTTTAATGAAAACATACAATCTTGTACCCTATCCAACTCTAAAGTCTGAGAATTATCGAGATGTTTTTCTATGATTTTCTTAAACTTTGTTCCAATATTCTCCTATACACCTTAGAAGCAGCGCTCAACAAATAAATAATTTTCGATAACTATTGCGTAAATGGTCTTGTCGCCCTTTTTCAATAATGGCAAGATGATCGCCACCTTCCAGTCAGCAGGATTTTGTTTTTCTTACAAATAAGTAACGCAGTTGTTGTACTCCACTTGGCCCATTGCTTTCAACATTTCCGCTTTTAAGTTATCATGACCAGATGCAATTAAAATGACATATTTATAAAAATTATTGCAAGTAGTTTTTTGTAAAAGATACAAAGGAAGCTTTAAAATTAGATCTTGCAACAATGTGAAAAATTTGTGATACATAATAAACCATATTTCATAGCAACAGCACCAATGCATGGTATACTTACTTAAACAACGTTGCCACATTTTTGCCAGAGGAGTATATTTTATTTTACAGATTCTAAAATAATGGAGATGAATATTGGAGCAACATTTGTAAGAAGGGATTCCATGCAGGCTCAGAAAAAGAACAGTCATGATATAGTGAGGTATTTTTTCATCACCCTGTATATATTGCTAGAACCCTGTATGAAATTAATTTATTAGATTATAGTAAATTTCTATTTTAGATAAATTTATGTAAATTATATGCCCTGTGATGTAAATTATTAATTATTGGTTTTATTAACTATTTCTAGCTCCAGCAGAACAATTACTCTTAAATCAGGTCGGGTTCGTGCATTATAAAGATTATTATTACACTTAAAAGGTCGTTTTGTTCAATGAAAGCTTACTTCAAAATTATATGACATTTCTACAATTGTCAATGTCAAAAGACTATGAAAGTGGAAAATCAGTCAAAAGTATATTTGTTACAATTCTTATCATTTGATAAACATGAAAAATGGAAGTATTTCGTTTTAATTATCATATTCACTTTATTGTAAGGTTTTACTTTTAGCTCTTTCAACAAACACCTGCAGTTGCCGCCTCTCCAATCACTTCAATCAGCATCTTTACCAATCAAGCGTACTCCGTCTGCCCACAGAAGTTCTGGGACACCCATGCAAGTACAGCCTCATAACTTAACACTGTAATCTCCCGGTCAGCATAAAAACTTTACTTTCATCGGCGCACCAACCCGAGTATCTATACAATCAACTACCAGTAACTGCAAACGTCCTCTATCCAAATATAACAGGATAGTTGTTACTTCCACCAAAAAGCTTGCTAAGGTCTATTACCAGTAACTGCAATGCCTCTTTTCCAAATCTCACAAGATGTCCAGAACCTCAACAATAATGTCGATGAAGCCCAATACCGATAAATGAAATGCCTTTATCTAATTCACAAGATGTTTACTCCAACCAGACGCTCGATGAGGTCAACTACCAATAAATGCAACCGCCGTTATCCAGCAATAAACTCAATACAGCACCCACTTCCAGAAGAAACTATTTGTAGATTGCAGCAGTTTAACTTCTTATTGTACTCATACCATACACCTCCTTCTCCATAAATCCATTTCACTTTTTATTTTAAAATTCACTTTTTCGCCGTTTTGTTAATTTTTTATTACGTACTCTTTTTTATATACCAATTAGATTAATATAAATCATTTCATGAAAAGGTTTTATTTCAAATTTTAAATTTTACAAAAACAGGTTTACATGTTTAGAATAAAAAAATCGTTGTTATTTTAATAATAATCTTTTCCATAGTAATGTATTCCATGCGCTTTTTTAAATTTAAGACTCCTGGATAATATACTAGTACATTTATTTATACCTGACATATTGAATGACTGCTTCAAATAATTATTCGACATTAACTTTCGACCTTAATTCAGGCAATATTTAATCATATGTTAGAACCTTTCTGTTTCTTAATCTGAATTGTTCGACTGGATTTGAATTCTAATCTGTTAATTTACTAAATACACCTTTGAATAATTATGATCTTCTGTCTTAAACTTAAATTCATCTTTGTTTATTTATAATTGAATATTTTTATCATTCTATACATAATGTCATACCTAGGATTAATTTTCACAAACAACTATATGTCTTGATATGCAACCACCACAATATATTACGATGGCAAAGCTGTGTTTTTGTTTTAATTTGCGAAATCTATTTTAATATCTAACTTACCATTAGATTCATTGCTATAAACAAGAACATTTTTGACACTCTTCTTTAAATTATTAATACAAAAACACAAATTAGCACAAGGTTAACCTTGCACTACTGCAAAATGTTTTAATCTGAATTGAAATCTATTTTAGGGTTTCAAGGTATCTAACTTTAACGTGGCTTCTCCAAAATACACAACTTGTTAATTAACTCCAAAATCTAAAATTGATAGCGAAAAACAAGAAAAATTTAAACGCATATCCAGAACCTTACCTTGCTTATTCTCCTGTTAACACACACTTTGCAATGATTCGCTGATGAATTTTGCCCATCGCTGCAAGTTAGGCATACGAAAAAACCTCTTGCTCACCCACTCGGAATCGTAACCCTTCGCTGGCCAACTGTTTGTCAACCTTTTTATTTCCTGCATTGAAACCAGGTTTATTAATCGTAGTTGTACAAGCTTTCTAGTTTCCACAATTTATGTACTTTTTGCAAATAACCAAATTGTGTCATCTCCTCAGCTTGTTGTAATTACTGCATTTTAACTTTGCTGCTTTCGATTGGCAGCTTTCAAATATAATTAACAGGTGAGCGTAAATACCATTTAATTAGTGTCACCACTCAGCTTTTAAACCAACCGTTTACAATTAATTAGTAGTCAATTCTTTAAAACAGCTCAATGATTTGTTTAAAGATGCACAAATCAACTTGTTATACACTGCTCAAAAAATTAGGGGAACACTTTTTTGAACGCGTATAAGTTTTCCAGCAAATAATGGAAGCAGGATATTTTCTTATTATATTATTCTCTAGACTTGTATTGACAAAGTGCAAAAAGAATTACGGTGATTCGTTTGCTCGTTTTCTTCGTAGACTCCAAAATGTATAGAAAGTCTCAAAACAAAGTGGTTTTTGACCACAAAGCAAACATCCGAAGCTCATCAAATTAGTCATTGGACACAGGAAACGTCAGTTTTAACTTTTTCACTCTTTCTGAGTTCAAAATGCATTATTTAAGTGACATTGAAGTCGCGAGGGCTGTTGCTTTGCTTGAAGATGGTCGATATATGCGGTATGTAGCAAACCATCTCCAATCCCCTCCATCTGTTATCTACAGAGGATGGCATGGGTACCGAGAAGCAGGTAGATATTCCCGGAGAACTGGACAAGGCCGTAAAAGAAAAATTACCCCTCGGGACGACCTGTATATTGTGAATTCTTGTCTTCGCCGACGAACTGCTACTGCTCGTGAGTTACAAAATCTACTCCGAAGTGCCACTGGTGTAACAATTTCCAATCAGACGGTTAGAAGACGACTCAAAGAAGTCAATCTGACTTCTCGCAAGCATGTGCGAGCTCCTCGCTTGACCAGGAATCACAAAGTTATCCGTCTAAACTTTGCTCGTGAACATGTTCAATGGCAACTTCCACAATGAAGGTCTGTGCTTTTTACTGACGAGTGGCGGTTTTGTCTAACTCGTTGCGATGGTCGTATACGAGTGTACAGACGTCCTGGAGAGCGATACACTGCGGCGTGTATACAGGAAGTGGACCAATTCATAGCTGGATCGGTCATGGTTTGGGGTGGCATCAGTATAGACGGTCACACCCACTTGGTTGTCGTTCCCCAACATCTCAATGCACAAATTTATGTTGAAACGATTCCTCAAGAGCATGTTGTGCAATTTGCGAACAATTTCGGCGATGGCTTCATCCTACAACAGGATAATTGTAGATTACATACCGCAAATTTAACAACAAATTTTCTCCAGGAACAAGAAATCCAGGTGATGGGGTGATCAGCCATGAGTCCGGACTTAAATTCCATCGAACACGTTTGGGATTTATTCGACAGGCGTATTAGGAAGCGTCCTGCTGCACCTCAGACTCTTCAGGGGTTGGACGAGGTCCTTGTAGAAGAATTGTGAAATTTACCACAAGACATGTTAAGAAGTCTTATTCGCAACATACCTCGACGATGTCACGTTGTCACTGATGATAATGGAAGGCACACGCGCTGTTAAAATTCGGTATTCGAGCGCTAACAGAGTTTCTATTACATTTTAAGTGATGAATCACATTTCGATTTTGGTAATCTTCTCAATGGTTTGGTGTTACTCAAGAAAACCGTTAATTTACAGCATATTTATTGTTTGTATCTTGTTAAGTAATGTTGAAAGAACAATATACTAACGTTGATACTTGCGTCTGTATTTAATTTGAAAATTTCTGCACAGCTGAAAAAGTGTTCCCCTAATTTTTTTGAGCAGTGTATTACACTAACAAAATATCAACAGAACCAAGAAGATTTGGGGAACATCCAGCTCTGCGAACACTTATATAGTAACTGCAATTTGTTTAAAACAAATGTTATCGCATTAATTTGATTGGCTCCTAAGTTTTTCCTACTACCAACATTTATTATAAATTATACAGCAAAAAAACCTATTTTTTAAATTAACCAATGGTTATTTAAACAACAAGTGTGTTAATAAAGGTGATTAATAATCGAGAGATTTTAACGCGTTCGCTCGCTCCACTCGCTCACGCGTTAATGAGCGAGATTATTAATCACCGATTAACATAAGAGTTGGTTACAAGACTTTTCCGTCAATCGTACGTTTATTAAAATCCATCAAAAATATTTATTAGTTTTGACATTTCAGATACATTTGACGTTTAGTACGTATGGTTGCCGATACCGGAGCAATTTTGCGGCAATTAAAATACTTGGCGGTTGGAAATCCATCTCTGTTGCCGAAGGATACATTGAGAACTCGATAGGTATAAAATACAAATTGCCACAAAGATATTGAGCGAAGCGTTTTCTAATGTAAATATTTATATTAATAAATCCACGGAATAATTTAACCTTTAGTTTTGACATTTCAGATACATTTGACGTTTAGTACGTATGGTTGCCTATATAAAATCATTGCGGAAACGGGTCTATTAATGCATGATTTTTTAGACAAAATCATGCATTAATGAGTCGATATATAAACGATTGACGGAAAACAAACTTAACTAACATCAAATCGAAATTTACCCCACTAGATTGGCTGTTAAATTACTGGAAGTCATCAAATGCGTTGTGATGTCTTGTCTGCTTTTTCGTTTATCAAGTTACAATTTATGCTGTTTGAATTGTCAGTAGATTTAAGTTCTGCTTGAAGAATCTTATCAGCTGACCGAATCTTGATTTCTATTACATCTTCTATGTAGACCTCAGCAATAGTAGTTGATCACCAACCGCAGTGACGCTTTAGGATTAAAATATCTGCCCCTGCACCAAGTAACAATGGGGCGGAGGTCTTACAAAAGCAATATCCTGTAAAAGAGCTTGCGTCTAGTTTTTGCAGGTACTGATTTATACGGATTGGAATTTTCAGCAATTTTTTTTGCCGGCAGGTTGCCTTGTTGCTATGTTGTAAAGCGTTTTGCGATTAATTGGCGCTTACCTCTCACGTTTTTCAATCTGTTACCTGTTCATTGGTTATCCACTGTAGATGTGTCAGATTCTTTTACAAATTGTTCACAAGCTACTCCCCATCTGCATCTTCTTTAAGAAGTAAATTATAAATTTCGCTATCCACCAATTTCAGCTGTTCAAATCTATCCTACACAGCTGCAACGATACTTTCATAACCTGCACTTCGCTTTCTGAATCTAATAACACTTCCAATTCATTTGAATGTTTCATAACCTTACTGCATACACCACTTTGTGGTATTTCTTTGTCTGCTCTAATTGGCTGGTCATACAAGCAATAACAAACTATTTTCAAAACACACGCGACTATCAAAAATCCCGGGCTACACGATGTAAGAAGTTTGTCTGCAAACTCTTGGCACACTTTAACAATATTGAGCTTTCAAGTATTCACCGGTCGCACGAATTCCATCATCTTGGAAGCAGTGCTGTCACGATCACCAAATGTTGTTACTTTTTCACTAAAACTACCCGTGTTAGCTTAATCACAACTTTATTAAATAATTTGTGGCACTTGACAATTGAATATGTGAAAAACTTACACTACTTATATAAATCGATTATCGCCATGGTGAATATTTCGAATGTATCTGACAACTACAAATATTATGCCTTAAGCTCGGGATCAATAGTAATGTTAGCAGCTATGTGGTCAAGGTGACCAGGCTGGCGTGAATTTCTAACATGAGGCGACCTCTCCACAATCAATCACTCCACTCTCCAACTATAATCACTTTGCCAAAATGTTCCACCAGAGTACCCAAAACAAGTAACCAGCTTCATCATACCAACCAAACACTAAGATGGGGTGGATATATTACCGTCTCACAAGAAAAAGTAATCACCCTACAATGCCCAAATCAAACACTCAAAATAGTACCGTAAATTCGCAAAAAGTGCCCTACTAATCTTAAAAAAAATTCATACGTAGTAAGTGTGTTCAAGTTCTACCGTGGTGGATTTCAGAAAGAATAAGTTACATTGATAGTTATTTACTATACAAGTAGGATAAGTGCATCATTAATATACCTGCGTGTAGATTACAAACGAGTGCGTAGTACGAGTTATGTAAGCACACAAGTACATGTATTGTACAAAATTTTATCTAAAACTGCCCAAAATTGAGAAAAGGGTATTAAGAAAAAAGAGGTATTAAGAAAAATGTCAGATCTGTAATTTTCTAAAATATTTTAGTATGCAAATAACATTACGTCATTCATGTGACACTATTTCAGTTAGGTAATTAAGCCATTACACCACTAGTCGTGTAATGAGGTTCATCACCTAACAGAAATAGTGTCAAATGAGTGACTTAATAGTTTACTTATCTTACAGTAGTAGATAAATTAAATTACGAAACGTTTGGAAAAACAATACTAAATTCACAAAGCAAAAAATAGTAATTAAAATTATAAAACATTCAAATTAAGAATTAAGTTATTACAAATAATAGCAAAATTAAAATCTGTTCCACCCTTGAGCAAAAGGTATACAGGTAGCTCAAACCCTCTCGACAATTTGTTGTCATGGACAATGATCCTTAACGTTAATAAATGAAACAAAAATTAAGCAAAATAGAAAAAGGCGCCCGTCGTCAATTACGACAACAAAAGAAGCATCCAAACTCATAGTCTAAATAAAACTCATTTACCGTATACGTCTTCCAGCTTACACTAACTTGTACTGTAAAAAACTAAAAAGTATCAGTTGGGTTATAGCTATTAACATATCTAGGAATGTTATGAGTATCATAACTGCCGCAGATGTTTTGAAATCCGAGCTCGTAGAGCGAGGATTTTAAAACTTCTAGGGCAATTATGATTCATAACATCCGTGATTTGTTCAATAGTTTATCGGTTGCTTTATGGTTATGGTTGCCATGTAGGGTAATATTCTTTAACCCTACAGATAAGTTATGACCTAGTTACCTGCCTACTTTTGTACATGTAAACAAAGGCTTAATATCCTGAAACCGATAAAATAAAACATAATATATTAGTAGTAGGAAATGAGAATGGGGCTTTAATAGTTGTAGCATTTGACTACAGTTAAGTAAGATAACAACATCAAAATAAATAGGGTCTTGAGCGCATAGAAGTTAAACCAGGCTCGTCGATTAAAAAAAACCTGGTGTTAAATATTATAATTTGCTTATAATGGACAGAATCGTTAAACTGGGTCCCTAAATCGACAACAACCCAGGAGTTACATGCGAATACAATAACCATAAGCTGTGTTATCCATCAAAGTAACTAAATTAAATATGAAAGCAAATTATTGATATTTTTGCTCAAAAGCGAATTTTGCATTTAATATTATCGAGGTTTATAACCATAATACAGTTAGGCGCAGGTGTAAGTGAAAACCGATCCTATCTGACTGCAGCCTGTCAGGCGCTGGTAAATGAAAGCTAATCTATTACTTGAAAAATATAACGCAAGTCTGTCTATAGGCCTTCGAAAAACTTCGAAGTATAAAACACAGCATAAAGCAACAAAATAATATTTAATTACCTGCTGCTGGCTGCCTTAGGCCCTAAAAATCAAACTTCCTTTCGTACTATTATACCCAAAACTCTTAATTATATATGAAAATTATTAAATAGAGTTAATACCTTAACGCAGCCAAGGCCATCTTGTTTTCCGGGGGCTGCAACACCATCACCTCACAAGAGTTTAATAGGACCGGGAAAAAACTTGCAGGACCTTAGAAAATCCTGCTATCACGAATGGAAGCGGTGTACTTGGCAAAAGATCTGCATGTCGGCGTCAAACGAATGCATCGAAACGACTTAGCGGTTCATAGTTTTTCATGAAGTTTTATAACGCCTAATAGCAACACTTAACGAAAAGGGATAAACGCCTACTGGAGGTTGAGGGCGCTCCACGATTACATACAGTGGAAAAAATTAAATTTTCACGGTTTGCATCTTGTAGAAAATAATACGACGCTGGCTATAGAAATGCTGTAAATGTCCTTTAATACTAGACGAGTTTAAAATAAGGTGTGGGGTATTAAATCCCTATAAGACCTCACGAAACGGAACTGAATCTACATGGCTTGGCGAGAGTCAAGAAAAAATTAGAGCTTTACCAAAATTTCGATCTTGCTTCAAAACTACAGAGTGAAATAAGCTTTACTGTTCAATATTCCATTAAGCTAGTAATAAATAATAAAGAAAGGATTAGGTATGCATTCGCAAGGAGAATCTAAACCGCCAACACGATGTATTTCGAACACAGATAAACTTTTCTTCATGAAATAATCAACAGTAACATCTCAATTGCATTAAAATAGTCGATTAAATTTTGATGTTTTCTGTCAGAATGTTTTGCTAAGAAATATGTTAAGCAAATTTGCAGTTCAACAATAATTTTGGGGCGGAAATATATTTCTTCAGAACAAAACATTCTGACAGAAAATCGTCAAAATTCAGTCAGGCTAGTTTACATACACGCGGGATGTTCGGCGTGGTTATTTCCTGAATAAATATATAAAATTCAGTTGTTGAAGCACCTTTAATAATCATGTTAAAATTAGGCACAAACGATTAAATTTTGACACATATTTAACCGCGGTTAAATTTTGACGTTTGAATTTTTATCATTATTAAGCTGACAGAAACCATAGTGATTACGCATTATTATGGATATGAAGGAAATAATAAAGGAATTTTGGGAATGTATTTAAGAATCATACTGGATAGTGCAACTGGCGATAATTTGAATGCCAAATATTTTTAACTGCACTTAAGTAATTTATTTAATTAATTATTATCATAATAAGTAGTAAATTTAGTAATTCAATATATCGGAGGTTTTGGAATTTATAAAAAAACAACTTGGTCTTAATTTCTTATTAATTTTGCTATTTATTATACGCTTGGCAAATATTACACACATATGTTATCATAACATAGCTGTTTATCTATACCTATTAGATATGAAAATATTCATAGTGATTCTAGGGAGTATACTACACTTAAATATCTGGGTATATCTTCATTGTGGTTCAGTTTACTTCATTCTTCTTTGCTATTAGTTTCTTGTTTTTTATATTCCCACATTATAGAAGTCTGTGCGAACTTTTAAGATTTATTACTCAGTTTCTAGCTGCAAGAATTTATTAAAATATTAACCCTTTAACGCTCTCTGGTAGACAGTTATACCACTATGCATAACAATCAATAACATTTGTTTTGAAACTTAATACTGCTCTGAAACGTCTTGTGTCCGTTCTACAGACATTGCAGTTCCTTTGTCTAATTTTATATTTTCTACAATTATTGTAGTTATAAAACTACCCCAATAAACCTTGGTATAAATGTGTAGCTGGTATGACAGTATTACCAGCGTGCATTCCGCGTCACGACTTTGAAATGTGTACGAGCATTGGTGAAGTTTTGTGTTTGTTATTAGTTTGGGGGAGCAACTTTCAAGTTTTCAGCTGGTAAGAGTTTTAGTATAATATGTAAGGATTATAATATTGATAAGTAGTAGAAATAATTTTGTCCTGATTTTGAAAAATAAATTGATATTTGGAAACTTTTCATTTGCGTCGCAAAAATAGTCTATATTTATGTCCAATTTTTTAGTAATAACGTACGTTTTATACAATTTGTTTTTGTGTTTTGAGTATTTATAAACATATCTACTGAAGATATAATCGAATTGGTTTTGCTGCTATGTTGCGCTAGGCAAATATTTACGGTCAAACCAATCGCGGTGGCATTTTAGCTGAAATGTTTGATTGTTTACGATGGGGTAGTCATAAATTTTAAACAGAACGTTAGTGTTCCACTCGCAAGAGTTTATATTATTCAGTTCAAATTTCAAAAACTATTTTACCACCTGTTATACCAGTGAACATTCACAACATATTTTGTCCTGAATGTTCACTGGTAGAACGGTTTACCAGCATCTTTTGTTCTGAATGCTCACTGGTAGAACGGTTTACCAGCATATTTTGGAAAAGTAAAAATGGATTTTTGAAAAAAAAAGTTGTTTTTCGGTTTTCTGGCATCTCAAAGAACGCATACGACATAAAATTTACATTTTTCCCTCGTACAGTAATTTTGCGTGTTAAAGGGTTAAATAGTTATAATATAATATTAAAACAGTAGACGTACACCATATAGTAGTTAGTAACATCTAAACATTTACCACTATAAATTTGTTCATTCTTTTTTAAACAATGTTATCTACAAACCTCCATAAAACAGAACCAGCGCTTACAGTGTATTCAGTTCTCATTGTTTAGAACATTTAGGACTAAACTATACAAAACTGCAGACATACAAAAAATTTCCTCATAAAAATGCGTTCCTGGATTAAAGCAATTCGAAGGGAGGCCATTTTTATTAAGTTACATTTTTGGTGAAACAACGTTGGAACAGGAAAAATTTATTAGGTTTCTAGAAGAGATTCAAGAACTTTTTTCGAATTGACTGGCTGCTAACCACAGCAAAAAAAGGTTAAAATTAGCTTGTCAAAACAATGAAGTGTGGATAGCGTATAGAAATTGACCAATAACAATGCACTCATATGCAAGAACCTTGCAAAAGGTATTGGTGAAAAACTTGTCCACCCCGATAACATCTATACTTCATTCGCTTAATCGAGTCAGTAAAGTCTGCAATCCCAGTTACAAATTATAAAAGTAAGTTGACTGTTAATAGGTGTGTGTATGTATAATATAGAGGTTATAAAGAGGTCAAATTTAACAACTATTTCTGCAATAATTGAAACATTACAAATTTAAATGATAACATTAACAGTAATTGGTTCAAAAACTTAAGCAATATACAAATAACAAATAAAGTACAAGAAGTTGTGAAACTAGGACCTCAATTTAACCTCTTTAACCCAAATCGTAAAATCCCAAACGAAAACATTATAACTAACATAGATCAAGGTATTTCTAAATTAAATAGTAATGATCAAAATAAAATAAGATCTTCAATATGCAACATCCTTACTAATCATAATAATAAAAATATAAGAACGCATTTTTTAACCCCTATTGAATTTAAATTTAATAATAAATTGTTAAACAATGTCAAACTTACCAAATCCTTCTTAAAAACTAACAATAATATTTTGATTACAAAAGCTGATAAGACTCAGACAACTGTTATAATGCACACCGATGATTATAATGAAAAAATGTTAACTTTATTAAATGACGCTAATGGCTAGTATTATAAACTATCAATAAATCATTAGATAACTATTTGTGGAGTAAATTTACTTTGCCAGTAAACTAATAGACAAATAAACAAAAGCGCATTAACATTTGTAAACTAATGAATAAATTGTCATAAGCATTAACGTTTTGATGCGCTTTTGTTTACTTTAACAACGAATTAAAGTTAACCTATACGGATTTATTAGCCGAATAAAGTTATTTTGCGTTATTAATACTCAAATCTACGGAATAAATTAATTTATTCTCAAAGTAAATTTTATTTAGGAAATAAAAAGTTTTATAATACCGAGCATAATACGTATAATAAAGAAAAAAAAAGATCCAACTGAAACAATTCAAAAATCAAACAACAACCTGTTAAAGAGATGGCTTGATTCCAACTGCATCGATGATTGCACTTATAAAAATCTTATTTCACATAATGGTTTAGCCTCTAAGATCTACGGCCTTCCAAAATTACATACATTTAATATTCCTTTGAGACCTATTGTTGCTTCATACATGAGCCCTTTATATAAATTATCCAAATACTTATCAAAAATTTTAATTCAAATCACTCAAACTAATAAACATAGTGTAAAAGGCTCCTGGACTTTCAAAACCAAAATAGATAAAATTAAACTCCCTACAAATCATGTTCTTTTTTCTCTTGATGTTGTTTCCTTATACACAAATATCCCTATAAATTTAGCAATAGATACTTTGGAATCGTACTGGTATAAAATAGAAACTTTAACAGAAATTCCTAAAGATGAATTTATAACAGCTGTCAAAAACATTTTGGAATCAAACTATTTTCAATACAATAATCAAATATACAAACAAAAATTTGGTGTTGCTATGGGACAACCATTATCTAGCACTATAGCAGATCTAGTATTACAAGGCTTGGAAGAAAACATTTTAAGTAACTTCAAAGTTATTTCTTTCTATCAAAGATACGTTGATGATATCATTATTGCAGCTGAATCTAATAATATCGATTTTATTTTTGATACTTTTAATAACATACATTTAAGATTGATAGAAAAAGAAAACAACCATAACTCAATTAATTTTTTAGACCTCACTTTATTTAGAAATCAAAATGGCGCCATAGACACAAACTAGTATAGAAAACCGATTAAATCTGACAGATACTTAAACTTTAATTCTATTACCACAATTAAATATAAAAAGGGCTTAATAAATAACTTGGTCGATAGAGCTATAATGCTTTCATCAAATAAATTTCATATTCAAAATTTAGAAAAAATTAGAGCTGTGTTAGTAAATAATAATTACCCTTTATTTTTTTATTAACACAATCAAAAACAGACTTAATAAAATCAAAACTAAAAACCTAAACAATTCCATAAACCTTCGACCTAACCTTTGTGGTAATGAATTTAATAACATTAACTTCGATAAGCCAAAATATATAACTTTGCCTTTTATTCCTAAATTATCTTTACTTTTACAAAAAAAACTCAACAAATATAATTTTCAAATTGCTTTTAAAAACAATAATACCATTGGTCAATTATTCTTCAGTAACCTTAAAGTTAAAAAAACTAACCAATGAATCAAATATTATTTATCAGATAGATTGCAATGACTGTGACGCCAATTACAATGGCCAAACAAAACAAAGATTAATTAAAAGATTGAATTAACATAAAAACTCTATTAAGTTAAAAATGGTTTCTCCCAACATGCCGAACACTGCGTTATCTGATCACGCTGTAGATAAACTACACAATTTCAACTTTTTCACACCAAAAATATTACACAGAGAAAATAATTTTCATAAACGTTCGATATATGAAAGGATTGAAATTAAAAAAAGTCCCAAAGCAATTAACTACAGAACTGACATTGAAAAATTAAACATAATCTATCACAACTTATATTAACTCATTGTTCCAGTGTTTTTTGCATTTTTCTTATTTAATTATCAGTTTCTTAGTTTTCATAAACACATTGTTTTTAATATTAAATTTAAATATCATTAATAAAAATTCACTTAATAAGAATAATTGTGCCTTATAGGATTGGTAACCTCGATATAATTTATTAAAGCATGTGCATATTAAACAACCTGAGCAGAATTTTATCTGTTAAGTACACTAAACTGTTCCGTCAATGTCGCTGCACGAAAACTTTGTATTGCAAGACGTGCTATCAAAAACTTTTGCTTTTAATTACCTTGCTTCTGAATTGTAAGTACATTTAACATTTCCTACCATTCATATTTCAAGCATTATCTTTATTTCAGAAATTCCCCATAAATTAAAGCTACACTTAATTTATTCTTGTCTGCTTTACGAAAAACAAAATGGAGACACACTGTTTTACAACGAACGATAACAAAACATTTTAAAATTACTTTACTAAATAACCGTAGGTAAGGTTTCTTACTGATATTCTTTATTAATTTTGCTCCGAAACCAGTTGAGTAATATTTTCTTTTTTATTGTTCTAGAAGTACGTAGTAATGGAGAAACGACGTTATTTGCATTCTATAGTTTTTTTTTTCATAAAGTTATGATATTGAAGTCTCCACCATAAAATTAGATTTCGAACCGATGTGCATAATTTGAACCTCCGACACAGAGGCATATTAACTATACCTTTACATCGCACTGAATTATTCAAACGGTCTTTCACTTATAACATTTCAAGTTTATATAATGAATTGCCTTATAAATGGAAAACTTTGCCTATACGATCCTTTTATAAGGAAGTTTTAAATTGGTTGAAGTCCTGATTATGTTATACACATTTTTCTTCTGGTATTTTTGTTATTACTGTTATAATTATTTGTCAAATTACAAAGTATATATGTGGAGTGGTCAAATGATTGGTTTAATTTTTATTAGTTTCATTTAATTTGATTTGATTTGATTTTATTTTATTTCATTTAATAACAAGCTGTTTTTATCTTGGCATCTTTATTTCAAAAGTTCAATTTCAAAAATCTAGCGGTGGTGGGGTAGAGCAGGGATTCCTAGATGTTTCTAGGAATCATCTGATTACCATCGCATTCTCTTAATAATGTTTTTTTAATGTAGTATTTATATTTATGTATTTTTTTTCTGGGAATAAACCTTATTATTATTATTATTATTAATTAACTTTATTATCTACACCTTATCATTTCGTCAACATGGCGCTTGATAATTGGTCCTCGTTCTTAAATTCTGGGAATTTTCCTATTGACCTTTAATTTAAACACCAGGTGATTTATAAAACTTGTTTAATGTTATCAATTCTTTCTTAATACATTTAAATTTCAGATAATCATCCCCCTTTTTAGCACCCCCATTGCTCTAATTTAACGATTTTAATATGTAAGGAGGAAAATCATATTTTCAACGTAAAGACTGCCTTTTTATAAATATGCAAGGTAAATTGATGATACTTGAGAAAATTATGTTCGTTCACTAACCTATTTTTTTTTCTCTTGCAGATTTTAACGTGTTGTTTTTAACCTGTTTATATATGTAGACTGAAGAAGGCACTAAGTGCTGAAATATATTTCTACCTCACAATATTGACCAGTTCTTCCACCTCAGAAAGGCCTTTCAACTGTAAATAGCTGCTAATTAGTCCTTTAACATGTTTTAATATTTCTGCAATGTTTAAAATAGTAAAATCGTGCCATGTCCAGCTCAAAGAATTCTACTGATTCTGGTCTGACAACAAACTCGCCCCCTTAAAATCCTGTGTATTAAAACAGCAAAAAGGCCACCTCTCTCTGATCCAAAATTTTCCGTAGGTCCTGCTACTGATCTAGTTACAACTGGCATTTGCAGCTTGGGTTGCAGACGCTACTGACTCGGTTCGGCGAATGAAGTATACTATTATCCACTGCGATCCACCATCTTTCTTAAATATTAAGCAATAACGTGAAAGTGTACTTTTACTTCTACTCATTACTGTGGTAATGTGCAGCAAAACACTCAATTAAGAATGTTACGAAGGATACGGTTAAACCAAATCCCCAGCATACTAACGCACTGAAAATATGTTTGACTTTCAATGCAGTTCTCGAATTTAAATTTTCTTCTAGCTTATATTGTGATTCTCCAGTAGCCAGATACCTTTCATGAAACCCGCTTTCAAGCACTCTTCTAATTAGCTCATTTAAAGTGTACATGATATAGTGTCCTTTCCTCATAACCACAAATACTTCCATTGGGAGTGCTTCGGTGTCGAGTTCAATAAGAACTATATTTTCCATTTCCTTAGAAAACAATTTAGACGCTCGTTTTCCTAACAGTGTAGTTGCATTGCGATGACGTGCAATATCTATAATATCGGCAGATACATTTAGATTTGGATGAAACCAAAATCTTTTGGTTAATTTTGAATAAACGCTTTTATTTTTGTTCAATTTTGCACCAAACCTACTTCCTCCAGTAGAACCTTTATTTACACGTACTCTGAGGTCAGAATCTGCAAGTTCTTCCATTGTGCGAATTCCACGCTCGTATCCTGGCTTCATCAAAACCCCGATAAGTTTTCCTTGGACGCAATTATAAATAATGACTGAATATAGTAAGTAAAGGACGGCAACATATCTTAATATTGCCGATTTTGGCATGTTAGAGGACATACATAACGAAAGTGCGATAACTGATAGTAAGCACTTCCACAATTGACTAAACTTATTTTTATCTTTTTTTTTGTTTGCAATAATCCACCAGATTATGACAATCGTAGGAAAAACTAACATCATGGCTATCCATGCAGATTGCTGAAAAATAGAAGTGAAAAGTTTGACATCTGAAATGGGGAGACCTTTAGGAACTGCCCAGGTTGATATATCTTGATAAGCAACGTCACTAAAGTCGTAATAATTGAATGATTGATCTGACCTCTTATGTTGATTAGAAAATATTATTTTTTCGTTGTGATTGTACATGTCTGTTACATTAGAAGTTAGTAAATATGTTATGTTTGTATATAGAGCTCCAGCTATAATTTCTAAAATATGTAACAAAACGCCACTAACAGGCGATTCTTTATAACTGGGGCTGAGCGTATAAAAGTTAACTAACTTTAATGGACAGCCACTTAAATTCCTCGGAAACTCAGGGAAAGAAATGCTCATGTTGCTGTCACATTGTTGCAAAAAACGTATAGTTAACCTTTGTCCACAGGTTATACCTGCCACAAACGGTTCATAAGTGTACAACAGAAGCGAATGTCTATTTCCATTACTTGTAGGAAGAGCTACTACTACATTCAGAATATCAGATGACCAAAGACTTTGAAATATTGTGCTCAAATTGCTTTGGGGGGGGAACAACCAAAATAAATCTTCCTCTAGGAGATTCACTTTTATTCCAAAGCGAACTGACTTTTAATTGTTCTAATATGCCACTTACTTGAGCGTTACTATAAATTATAAAATTGGTATAAGAGTCTGAGGCCATTCTTATTGGTTTCTTTAGATTAGCTACAATACGAGCATTACTCACTTTGATAGGAATAGATATATCTCTATCTGTACTAATGAATAACAGGGTAATGTCAGTTGGGAATAACTGTTGAATTAAAACTGGTATGCACTTTGTTAAAGGCGTCGCACCATTTTCAATAGTAATAGTTGCACGTGCGCTGTTTGTATACATCAATATAATGATTATGGTCGTGCACACTTTCATATTTTTGTAAGCTGTGAGTTTCGGAGTAGGTACTAGTGAGTAGCATGAAGGAACATAATGCAACAGCTCAGTTGTCAACACCTAGCTAGATTATGTAATTACTTACAGGCGTACAAAGTAAAACGCTACATTTGAATAGCTTTGGAATTTTGATGTCATTACCTAATGCATTTGTTTTCTTGGCACCATAATTATGTCTTCGAATTTCCAAATGAAAATGATGTATATAGTTTTTAAATTCCTTTTTCGGAAATACAAATTTTTATTATATTAAAAACAAAGTTCTCGTTTAAGAAAAACACTAATTAGGCACATACTTTTGTTGTCCTGAGATTATTTATTTATTTCTGGATTTAAATCCGTTCTCAGGCATAAATTTATAAGGGCTGGCGACTTACCAAAAATTCCACAACGCCTCTTCGGTCTAAAATTCGAAAGCCAAATATGCAAGCAAGATTAAACACACATTACAACATTTAGCAGTATGTGCTCATTATCATAATACTTACTGGGGGATCTATGGCCCCCCACGGCGTTCCAACGTAGCATCTAGCAGAGTACATCGTTCAGGGATATTCGTCAATGCACCTCCGATGATGTGCCTGTAATAATCCTGCAACACGGATGCTTACAGCAGCTGGTGCCTATTAGCCGAACGTTAACTAGATCAATGGGTACGTCCCTTGTCAATGTAATCTGAATTTGCGGTGGCTGCTTCCAACCGCAAAAATCCCAGTGCGCAAGGGATCTGTGAAAAATGAGCATCCCGGACTATTCAGGTGCGCTACATGAATCACTGATGATTGCTTATTAGGTCAAGGGTTATTAATAATCTCGCCGGATAATCTCTAAGCTCGATCACACAGTCCACTAAAGCAGTTTCAACTGGGATCCAACACAACAATAAACAAATATACAACGACTCAACAACAAAGCTGTCTACAATCATCAGCAATACCAACGATAAAACACTGCTCAACTCGGTTGTGAAATAACTACATACAGCCTCTATTGCAACATTTCTATATGGACGTTCTCGGCTAACTGCCCGCCAGGCCCATTGAGATATAAAACTATCCTTGGCCTAAATTAATTTTGGGCTCGTTTCGATTCTGTGTTAAATTTTGAATATTTCAGTGGTTGGTTTAATCGAAAGCACATAATTAATTATACGAATACAAATAATATGATGGAATATTTTCAAACAACTCAAAGGACGCAAAAGTAAATATTATAACACTAAATTGTAGAATCACTAACTGAATTACGTTTATAACCATCATTAAAAACAAAAGTTTCCAGTAACTTGTTGGAGTTTTCTATACCGAAATTACAAGATGGAGACTTACCGCAATTCAAAATCGCCACTTCGGTGTAAAAGTGCTGGATTACTTACTTGATCCCGGGGCAAGCACTACAGTTTAGCAATACATGTCGTTTAGCTTCCGCACTGCTTCCACGCAGCATCTAGTAGAATATTATGATCAAAGATGAAATTCAGGTGCACCTCCGATGATTTACTTGTCATGATGATAATTCACCAGCGCAGAATGCCTCAAGGGCCCGTGGTTAACGATTCCATTTCTTTCTGTTTTTCGTTAAGTCCTCCCAATTTTCTGTTATTCCAATTTCCAGTAGGTTATCTTTAACTTCTTCCAACCACGTTCGATTTGGTCTTCTTCTTCTATTTGTTTCTTCTGCTTCTTCTTCTATTAATTTCTTGGGGATTCTGCTGTGGTTCATTTTTATCAGGTGACCCGACCATCTTAATCTTCTTTGTTTAATAATTTTCGTCATTAGAACATCTTTGTACAGATTATACAGTTCGTTCGTTTTCATTTTCCACGTATTTTGAATTTTTATGCATCCATAGATTTTTAGCATTTCTCGTTTCCATTTCGCTACCCGCTCTTTAACTTTGACCGTCAACACACACAACCGAACGTCACTGCTTGTTATTTCTGTCCCTATGTATGTAAAGCTCGCCACTTTCTCAAAACTATAATAGATGTTTTGCCGGTTACTTGAAATTCTTAGGGTTTTATTTAGTATAGCACTGTTGTTATCGTATCATATATTCTTTGCCTTCTATTGATTGACCTTTAGGCCAAACTTCCTTGTTGCCAAGGATATTTTTGAAAAGACTCCCTCTTGTGTTCTAGCTGGTGTCGTCAAGTCATCTGCGTACGCTAGTAGCTGCTAGGGGCTTTTGAGGATACTCCGATCTGTCCTGACCGTTGTTTTTTTTATGACCACTTCCAGAGCCATGTTAAATAGAGTTGGTGACATAAACTCACCTTACCGAAACCATTTTTGCAGTTTGACATTACCAGAGGTGACTCCTTCTATTATTACTTTGCTTTCAGCTCCTGCCAAAAACATTCTCACTTTTTGGACTAGCCACAACGAAATTTGTAGTTCTTTTAGAGCAATGTATAACTGATGTCAATCTATACAGTCGTAAGCTGTTTAAAATCTATGAAAAGGGTGTGTATTCCTAACGTAAATATCTGATCGGTGACCGATCTCTGGGGTTTGGAACCATTCTGATATTCCCCTATCTTCTGCTCAGAGATGTTCTTCGGCACCTTGTTTATTAACTTAGGCAGTATTTTGCACATGACGTTCAGTACTGAGATAGGTCTATAGTTAGCACATTCCAGCTTGTCCCTTTTTTTTAAATTGGTGCAATTGCCGCCTCTCTTCATTCTTTGGGCATTACACATGTTATCCATATTTGAGCTACAAGTTCTTGTATTTTCTTCACTATGTCACTGCCCCCGTACTTTAATAGTTCTGCTTGGATTTCATCAGTTCTTGAGCTGTTATTCTTTAGTTTATTAATAATTTTATGAACATCTTCAACTATGGATTTATGGTTACGAGCTCCTTAAATTTTTTGTATTTCGGTGCTATCCTCTTTTATTTTTGTAGCGTCCATAACTTCCATGTAATGCTCTTGTCATCTGTGTATCACGTTTATTGCACCCGCTGCCAACTCTCCTTGTTTATTGCTACACATAATAATTCTTTTTATCTGTCATACTTGTAACATATCCACGTAACATGGATGCTTGCCACAACAGGAGCCTGTTAGGCGAATGTGAACCACACCGGTGAGCAACAACTCAGGTCATTGTGAAGCGAATTGCAACTACGCTAGCCGCAATCGCAGAAACCGAATTCGCCGGGCAATTGTGAGAAATATACATCCCTAACTATCCAGGCAGTACGCTTACTGAATACTGACAAGAACTTAGCATGTTAAGTGTCAGCGATCATCTCGCCGGGTGTCAATTATTCCTTGGCAAATAGTACTTATACTAAGCGGTACTCAGTTAGAGACACACCAATCAAGAATTATAAGCCTCGACCCAATAACAAAACCCTCTACGAAACATTGTAGCAATATCAGCCATAAAATAATGATCAGTTTAGCTGCATAATACCACATCACCCTACATTACAAGAATGTTGATTAATTTCTATTGCGTACCTTAGTCGTTCTTTTCTATAGTAATCCACATAATGGCCACGAGTCGGTTGTTTATTTCGTTTATACTGATATAAGCCGACATCGGTGCTTTATTAACTAAAGTTACCTATTTCTTAACGTATACTGAGCAACTCAAGTATTGGGCGAATTTAAATAGATATATCAAATATTTTCTCTGCCTTTGTGGAAGTTCTAGGCTCTAGAAAAGAGATATTTCGATTATCTAGCTCTGGTAATCATTCAACTTATTTAACAGAAAATGTCAATTTTTGACGATTGAAGGTTAGAAATATGACGTTATGGTATAGGCTGTGACTATTAGTTCTGTAGTATGCCTAAATGTGACCTTGTTATACGAGATCGTCGTAGATTGCTAGGTTACAATTTATTGATAAATAAACATAATTGTTTCTGATATTTCAAACTCAAACCTGTGTTTTATTCTCCTAATACCATGAGATAAAAATACAATACACTTCAGTACTGCCAACCGTATAACACATATATCAATCCCTCCTCAGAATCATTCTGTTTATCTCATGGTGTAATATTATTATATTAAATCCGTTAGTTAAGCTATCTAACCACTAACACTGCAATACCACGGGCGTAAAGGCAGTTGGTAGTATGCTCTCGCTTATTGCTCTATTTGACATTTAGCCACATATATGCACAATATTTCGTCTTGTATGGCATTTCTAGATACTTTTTGATGGATTTTGTTCTATTGTCGAATTTACTTCGTGAGGTTAGTCATTTTTGGGTTGCCATGGGATCGGGTACAACGGCGTAAACACTTCCATGTACAGCTACAAAATTCTAGAGCTATTTGTTCCACTGTAGTGTTAAAAGTAGGCAAATTGGTCTTTTGCTTGACAATTCAGGGGGCAACAACAAAACATTCAAAAGAAGAACACCCATTACGATCACTGAAAATTATAGGATATTTGTGCATCTCCCCGCTGTGGGTAGAAATCTGGGACTTTAATGATTGTAAAAATTCTTTACTTTTCTCCAAAACCCGGTTGTGTATGGAATATGGAAAAGTAAAATTTTGAGAGAGATATGGATGAATGAGCTCTTCCTCGATTTCGATGAACAACGCTAGCCACCTACCCGACTTACGAGTTAAGAGGGGTCATAGGGCCACACCTTTGTGGAATAAACAGGCCATTGGCCTAATGTAAGAGACAGGAGAAGAGTTAACAGACCACTAATCTAATGTTTATCAATAATTGCCTGTTATGGGTTCTTTAACACTCAACCTTAGTTACCTTTAAAGCTGCATAGAGTTGATACATTTTCAATAAGTTTTGATTTGAATCTTTACCCAGTAGTGTATCTAATTAATATTTTATGGGACATTTTTTAGAAGTTATATCAAATCTACTACAATATCTGTAAAAAACAGTCAACATGTAAAGTGCTTATGTATGATACGTTGTAATGGTATGCCCAAATAATGTGCCTTAATGATATGCTCTCGATGTTTGCATTATAAATAATGTATATTTAACTACTAGCATTGCTACGTGTTGTTTGTGAGATGCGTCCTCTTCTGATTGCACCTATAAACGAAAACGGAAGACTGTCTTTTGTTTGTATCTGAATGCCAATACAAGGAATATTCCTTCATAAGATCCTTATTTTATTATTGGAATTGTTTTTAGTTCTTTCTTCACCCAAATAGTATTACTTATTAACCTAAAGGAGCTGTAAAACCAAAAATTTGGGTGTGTTAAAATATTTTTTATTGGGGCATTTAGTACCAACAGTCTATAAATTTGTGTTGTAAATATTGCTCATTAAATGGATGACAGGTGAGCTAAGATAAATAAAATACCATCACAGAGTATAATGCTAATGACTTTTAACAAATTGTCAATTGAACAATTGAAAGATTTTGAGAATAAAGCTGTAATGAAATTATTCCACAGACACAACGGTAATAATTTAGGCGAACTATCGACGTCTTTCCGATTGCCAAATTTGAAAAATCTATATTTCAACAAATGTTTTCTCCGTTTCAGTTCCACAAGCAAAACTTTTAAAAAAATTCTAAAGGGGTTTACACGGAACTTCCCTCGCTCGAATTACATCATTTTGCAAAAGAAATGTAGTCCGTTGGGATTCAAACCAAGTGCTGCCACTGTACCAGTTTCTGCTGCGTTATAAAGACACCATACTATTATGTCCTATTTGTGATATTTACCCTGTACCTGTTAAGTCTTATTTTCGGCATTGAGAAAGCCTAAACTATGTGCAAGTTATTACTTTTATCTATTTCTCAATTAAAGCAAAAATAAATATAAGTTTAGTATTTTAAGGTGTTCACCCTCTATATATCTCTCCGAAATTTTCTCGGTTTCCTGGCAAGTAGACGTATAATCTACAGGTAAAGTATCGTCTTCCTCAAACAAATTCTTTTTGAGTTATACCGCCAATAGAGAGACAGACAGACAGACTGTATTAAGAAAATCTGTTGTTCGCCAACTAGCGATCCTGAAACGCAAATATCTGGAGAAATCTAGGAAAGTGATTATTTCCCGATTACAATACTCCTTCGTCTTTTAGAAGTAAATAGTAAGTCAAATAGTTCAAATGTAGCGAAAGCACTTAATAATCACCCTGTGCAGTACGACTGGTAATAATTCAAAAACCAAATATTTTGAACCATCTTTAAGGGGCGCATTGGAGACGAAGAACGTCTCACAATTGTCCCTCTCTTTTTATTGTGCTGCATTATGCTGTCATCTACAAATTGGTGCACCAACTACAGTTTACCAGAGTAAACATTTCTACTCCCTCTGTGCCACTTAACTAAAAGGTCTGTTCTCTGCTCCTTTGTCATCTTAACAGCAGGTGTTCTTAGATAAGAATGTAAATGTGCAGATCGATTGAAACACCGAACTGGAAGCTGGCTAAGCATTCTCAAAACAATTTCCGCTTTTATCATTCTTCCATCTATTTACGATTTAATAGATTAGATTGAGTTTAAACACAAAGCGGAATATTTTGAACTTTGTCTATTCCAGACAGTCGCCATTAACTCGTTATAATAAGATCGATCGAAACATCGAACTTGGAGCTGACTAAGCATTCTCAATAGTAATATCCTGAGTGCATGTCAAATTGCCACCCATTTAGGCAATTTGATTTGCACCAGGGATATTGGTCAAATTATTTCCTGAATTGTTATTTTTAATGTCAATATCTGTTTCTAAATTAGAAAAAACCAATTTAATATTAACCTACATACCAAACTAAAATCATTTTTAAATTCTAAACTGTATGGACAATTTGCACTAGTGCAAAATTATCGAGATATTCTCATTCGATTGGCTAACACTTAAATATAGCTCTCTCATTGGTCCAAAGTTTTTAAGGAAAATAGTCAAAACAATTTTCGTTTCTTTTTTGATAATTCTTTTGTCTATTTACGATTTAATAGAAAAAAGCTCTGTTTTCAACTTTTTCAATTTCAATTTCCATTTCCTCATTATAGGAACATTGATCTGAACTTATGATTTTAGTTCTGCAGCCAAAGATGCTAGCCATCACACTATAGAACTGTCTTCTCTAACTGTACAAAACTTATTTAAAAACTGTCTTTAATTCAAATCAGAAAATTTCGAAATAGTGTATGTCAATCGTTTTAGTTTGATATATTTTATGAAGATATGATGTAATTTTCAGGCGAGCTGGTGCTTCCGCTTGATATTTTTATGTATAATTAATCAGATTTAGATTAGTTATAAAATGTATTGAAAATACTTTTTTATTGTCACCAACTTCCAACAAGGAAGATAAAGGTATAATTGGTCTCAAAGTGCGAGTTTAAAATTCTAGGGCGAAGCCCGAGAACTAAAAATACACAGAGGGAATAATGGCGTTCCTTCATTGCCGTGTACATTCAATTTTTTACAACCGGGATCAGAGCAACAAACAACAAGTATTTTCGTAACTCAATCATTACAATCAGAATTATGTTGCAATATTTAGCAGCTTTTGAATTCTATTATTTTACGAACGAAAAATATCACCAGAAACTACCATATATAGAATGGGCATTTTCAAAGAGAGTCTTGTTTACGTCCGAACGATACCTGTAACTTGGTAATGAGTGTTTTTATGCAGCAATTTCTTTCTATTCTTTCATCATAAGCCAAACGTCAACATTACTGATCTTAATCATGTAGAAGCATTATTTGGATTATAGCGAAAACGTTATAATAAAACATTCAGGGATGATATCCCACCAGCATCAATTTCAATCAGTTACACTGTTCACCCACAATAATTTTTAAAAATTTGCTTGTCAAGTAATTACAAAAGAGGTAATTTTTATCCGGATAAAGTTGCCTTTCCAAGAAAAATTGGGTTGCCAAAAAACTTGACGATACAAACCGTCCATTAATTATAAAATGACTACTCATTTTATCTAATGGTTTATGGAGTCAAGTTGCCGACAGGAAACCCGTATTTGTGTTTAAAAGGGTAAGTATATCTGGACAAAAGGTGAACTCCAGCGTAATTTGGAAAAATAATTCAACGAGTTTCTTTTTTCTGTTTGATGTACCATTGCTATGACATTACACGAGTTCACAATGAAAATCAGATAGTCCATGGCTTATTATCAAACGCAAAGTTTTCATTAACTTGATCGGTATTACAAGACGTCTTAAAATAAGTGATATTAGTGATAAGAGTAAAAACATCTAGAATTCTATACACGAAAAATTGGTCAAGGAACATCAACTTCTGACAGGTGACGGGTGAGTTGAATAGTCAAAATTATAAATATTTATAGCAAGTTTAAAAAACATACATTAAAAGATCATTATGAAAAGTTTCCGAAAATCCCAGGTACTCGTTAAATTTCCCGATTTCCAAGAATTTCAGGATGGTATTAGACGCCATGAAATCACATATATCATCTACAGAAATTAGTACACTTGTAAACTATATTCACTAGAGTACCGGATTGACAATGTCAAAATCCAATTAAAAACAATCCTTTATATCATGGTTAATACTTTTAAATCAAGCTATGGGTAACTAGAAACAATTAATTAAGCTACTCATGTCACAACTATAAATTATAGGTTATATTTCGAACTGACTTATGCAAAAATAAATAAAAGTTGCCAGGTAACAAAAACAAAAATTTTCAAAATTACGGTTTTGCGTTGGCCAACCTAGTAGTAACAAAAAAAAACCAATCGAAATTCAACATTGCTACCATAAAACGTCATTTTTGACAATCCGGGACCATAGTGAATAGAGTATATACAGGCGTGTTAGGTAATGTAAATATAGGCAGTCAAATGTTAGAATACAGTTTATGCGCTTTATACGCGTTAGATAAAAATAGGCTTATATGCGACTTAAAATTTAATATCCCAGAACTCAGCTTTTCTTGAAACAAAACATCTTGATTTTGCGGGTACTAAATGTTAATCGAATAATAATCTACTTTTTTAAACTGTATTCTACTTATATGATTCTGCATGTTCACGTTATCCACTACCAATATGTATAGGCGCACAAGGGGGGAGTACGTAATATTCATGTTTTCTGTGCACGACTCTTAAATTCATAAATCGCGCCGTCATGATCAGCTTCTGCCATATTGCGTACAGTAATGCGGACATCAAAATAAGTGAAGTTACTGACACGATTCGTTAAAAACCCCTAACCACGCAAATATTTAAAAAAACGCTAAATACGTATTTCGACAGCTAAGCTGCAATCTTCATTAGACTTTACGAGAAATTACTGTTTTATTTTTATACTGTGCTTTTACACGTTCCTAGCATCGCCGATTGTTTCTTTGGCATTATTTCTAAGCTATCCATGTTCACAAAGTTATTTTTAGAATATAGTACCTTTATATAGGTACTCTATTTTGGAACAGAGCCAGTGTATATAGGAGAGTACCGCCATTCTTTGATCCGTGAAAATGCCGCCATCATCGCCATTTTTGTTCCTATCAGCAAAAACTGATTGAGTTGTCTAAAATTTTACTTGAAATTGGCAAGACCGTAAGTCTATGTCAAATTCGAGGTTAGCAGGTTATGTTTTGCGTCAGTTTGTGTCAATTTTAAGTAAAGTTTTCTATTGCCAACAAACGTCACGTTGACGGAATTGTGCTACAAAGTTCAAAGTGACGCATATGTCAGAGGAATAAACATGACGGACGTGGCGGTACTCTCCTATACACACTGGCTCTGACGATAACCAGCCAACATTTGTTTTTGAAACAAACTCTTGTTTACGTCCGTACGACACCTGCAACTTGATCATGAGTGTTTTTTGTGCAGCACTGTGTTCCTATTTTTTTCAGCACAAGCCAAACGCTACCTGATGTAGCTGTAGAATTAATACTAATAGGACTATTGGTTTTAGTAAAATTAGTAACTCAAATATCAGAGATTTCGGAATTTGTACAAACTACTTCTCTTAATTTTTTATTCAATTTGCTATTTATTTATTTATTTAATCGAAAACTTTACAAACACTAGGTAATTACATGCAAAATATTCATTATATGAATGACAAATGTTAGAAACTTATGTTTATAGAATATTGTAATGATGTATTGAGATGGTTTGATCTAACAGCCCTCCTTTTTATGTATTTTAATGTAAGAGTTAAACTGATTAAAATAATTGCTGAATTGTAATCTCAATTTTATCTACTTTATTCAAAATTAAATAGTATTACGCCCTCTTTTGTATTTTATTTATCTGAAATTTTATTCTCATAACGCTAGCTCGGTAGACGATCTAACTCCATTCAAAGAAGTGAGTCTCTGATACTTTGTAAATTCTTACCTTAATGTGGTACGCCATTGTGCTCCCAAATTATTTCCAAATGCGCAGTCGCAAATGTATACGCTGCTGTCAAATTACACAAAGTAATTTGAATCTGGCAGTAAGCGTTGTTGACTTTAAAATTCAAATTTGCGAACGTTCAAACAGATACTTATTTAAATTGTAGTGATTTGGCGGTTATTAATTCTAATTTATTTCAGGAATTAATTTTTCTTATGACGTCAGAAATGACGCCGTGGTTAAATTTTGCAATTGTTAATCTTCACCTAACCTCACAACTGGATTCTGGTTAATAATTAGAAAAACGCTTTCGCTGGAGGCTTGAACACGCCGGATTCTTGTTCAAAACGGTATTGTGTCGCTTACACACAAATTTCCGGATCCTCACACTGATATTTAACTTTTTACAGTACCTTGAAAATTTGAGGTGTGTTCGTTCCGTGATCGGCAAAGGGTGCCCTGCTAAGATCTTATTATGGAACGGCTTCCCCCGGTGTTTGTGCTGCTGGTCGTTGTCCTACATTCCTGCGTGATGTGTTGCAGGGGAAAACCTTGGCCCAGGATCCTCCTTTCGGCTGGAATTGTGGTTCGTAAACTTGAAGTGACTTATCGACTCGAACCTCGGAATGCTCTTGGTGAAATAAACTTTTTGTTGTGGAAATTGCCACAAACATTCACACGTGAACTAGACCACTTGCTTGACATAATGAAATACTTTTTGTAGTTTAAAATAATCGTTTATTGTATAAAAACTTCGATTAAATATCGAGCCCAAATCTCATGTCAATTTTATAATTTATTCAATTGTTATCTAATGATATCCGTTATAAATAAATGCTAATCTAATAAATATAAAAACGGAAATTAACCAAGTTCAAATCAGTTACTTTTTAAATTAAATTTTCTTACAAATTATTAAGTTTAAACATTTATTATATCTAAAATATTGTCTACATTTATAATAGTCAAACTGTCCCTTTGCGCCACTACACGTTTTATTATTTGCGTTCCTTTATTCACTCGCGTAATTGCACTGATTAGTTTAAAGAGTTCACTTCCTTTAAAAATGGTTTTCGGTGTCCAACTGTTTCCTTTTCACTCGTTTTTTCTCCTGTGTTGCTGTTTGCTTTTCCACTTGTTTTATCATATCGTGTCTTCTTCTCACAATTGCTATTTTATGCCTTTATGCTTTCTGAATTGCTCGTTGCAACATTATTATTTTTCTGGTTTATACCTTTTAAGATTGTTCACAAATTGTACCTGATTAGCTATATTGAAATCTACGCTTCAATGACCTGCACATAACAAACCTTTTTGTGATCATTTATTTCATTTGGTTTGGCTATTCATTCTGCCCAAACCTAATAATTAATTAATTTGAACTTTGACTTCAACCCTGTAAAAAAACAATGTTTGTCTCTTTGCGTTCCTTAATCGATTCATTTATTTTAATACAAGCATCTCTTTTTCAATGCATTTACTGATTGACATTTAAACTTAGCATTGCAGCTAGATAAAACACCCCAACTCTGTGCTTAGTGACCCAATTTTCAAACTGTACTGCAATCAGAGCAGCCTTAGGGCCTAAGACCATTGCAGTATATCCATATCGATCTCGCCACTGAAACGAAAAAAGAGCAATTTAGAGTATTTATTTGACTTAATTATCTACGTATATCTTGATTAACGTCTACGCTACTATTGTTTTTTGTTTTCTCTATATTTTCAGATATTGTAATTTTAGAAATTTATTATTTTTAACAGGTCGAGCTGACATCAACTGCCTGCTTCAATATTCTTCTTCTTATTTTTTCTTTTATTGTAGGCCAGTGGTCTGTTTAAATTCATAATTAGTACAATATTAAAGAAGTTGACGCGCATCATATGATAGTTCGTAATATCTCAAATTTTTCTGCAAATTATTATACTCTAGATAGCTTTTGAATATTTTAATTTATTTTAATATTTATTAATTTATAGTTGACTCCGTTACTATTATTTCGAAACTTTAGGACTAAATTATTCAAAATGACAGACCAACAATAAATCCCTTCATGACAAAATAAAAAAATATATAAGCAAGCCACAAATAAACACATGGAAGCTTGAAAGTTTATGTTAATTTAGAAAGTAGGCTGGTTTCAGCCGATCGAAAATGACTGTCCCGGAAATGCCTTTCAAAGACATTTAACTGTCAGTTGATAGACCTTTAAAGGATCTAATAATAATTAGGTTTGGTGCCCTTCTCGTGTGTACTATTACGGAGGTACACGTGTGTACTTCATTCTAAATTCTTGCGGACGTGTGGTTTACGATTAGGATAATTTTTGGTGAAGAAAAAAATTTGCCCGCTGATATAGCGTTTTAATCTGGCTACAAATGCTGACATTAAAATGTCAGACGGTTGAGTAGAATTTTTATGGTTGAAGAAATCATTTGGCAATCTAAGAGATTACCCATTAAGTATTTCGGTAGGAGAAACTTGTAATTCTGTTTTAATACTGGATCTAAGAGATAAAAGTATTCATGGGGGTCGATCTGACCAAGAAATTATACCTGTTAAATTTAAAGCAATGGCCGATTAAAGCGTAAGATGATTTCCTGGCTAATGAGATGATATGTACAAGATTGGATATTTTTAATTCCTAATAAGTATGTGAAGTTTGTCCAAGGCCGTGATAGAAAGATAGATGCGTTATCGTTCGTTAGAAATATAAGAGTAGCGAAACGTAAAATCTATTGATATGGCTTCGGGCCATCGTGAAAAACGATCGATAATGGTGAAGACGTATTTATATTGTTGGCATCTAGGAAGAAGAATCAGATCTAAACGAATCTGTTGAAAACAGAAATCTGGTTCAGGAAATGGATAAAGTGGTCGTTTTGAATGTTCTATTAGTTTATTGCGTTGGCAAGAAGAACGTGCTAACACCCAATTTTTTTTGTCTTTCTACATTGACTGCCAGATGTACCGTTTGGTGATAAGTTTCCTAGTAGTTCGAATTCCTGGATGTGATAAACTCTGAAGTGATTTAAAAACTTCAAAGCGAAAGGAGCATGAAACGAATTGTCTGAATGACCTGGTAGAGTTTTCTACCCAAATGGAAAATCCGTATAAATATAGATTGGATTTTCCTTGTAACCCTTGTAATTCGGGATCTTAGCTGTAGCTAGTTCGGCGAAATTGATTTTGTCCAGTAGATTAAGTAGAGAGATTCGAGCTAGTGCGTCTGATGGGACATTGTCCAAGCCCTTGATATATTGAACATTGGTGCAAAATTGCGAAAAGTATTGTAACGTTCTGATCTCCAGTTGATTTCTTAATGGCGTAAGTTAGAGGTTTGCGATCAGTGAAAATTGTAAAATGTTGGCCGTCAGTGTAATACCTGAATGTTTTACTGCAAAATAAATGGCTAATAATTCGGGCGAAAAAACTCTATAATTTTATTCAGCTGGGGTGAGTTTGCGTACAAGTGTTGGAACCGATTCGTTAATGTTGGTGAAAGTATTAATTTTGGTAAGATGCTGTACAAGCTATTGTAGTAACATGTAAAGCTTTGTAAGTGAGAGTTGTTATTGCACATATATTTTCGGGTTACAGCAATAGACTGGGTGGTATAATTGACTGCATCGGAATCGTCCGATGAGTATGTTAGATTCCGACAGCCGATCTGTCGAAACCGTCCAGATGTGGGCCTAATCGCCGCCCCATAATTTATGTATTTTAAGAGTATTAGTTCCATGACGAAGGGCTAATAAGTTATACATTTTTTTTTATTTCTAGAAATGCGATTATGTTGTGACTTAACTCACATTATTTGGCTTAACATGTTTTAAGAGCGATCGACTAGCGATCACACAACTTAAACCTTGCTCAATTGACGTGATTTTGTATCGTTGCTAAGTTGACGCTGTTATTTAAATTACTGGAGTCGCATTAATTCGTGGAATTGATAGCTATTATCAGAAGTGGGATCCCAGAATAAGTGTCTTTAAATTTTGATACCCAGGTTTTGATAAATTCTTGTGTTGTGTTTGTGAAAATGGAAGAATTTATGACGGCGATGAGAGATCATCTGTCAGCTACCAGCACCCGATTCGATTGGGTATTTCCGAAGCTTTACCCAGGGGAACGTGATTTTGAAAATTGGATTGCTAATATTGCGAGGCTATAAAAGGAATTTGGTTAATCTGATCGGAATGCTCTGGTAAAAGGGGCATGTTTTATAGGTCCTACTAAACGTTGGGATGAGAAAGGGAACCCTTCCGATCGTACATTTCAAAATTTTCCTCGGAAAAAATCGATCTCGTCTCGTCTTGTCTCGAAATTCGAGATAGAAATTATTATGTTTCGATCTCGAATTTTCGAGACGAGATTAATCAAATTCTCGATCTAGACAGTTTTTCAATAGTATTTTTAAAACCCGCATAAGAACCAAATAGAACAGGTATAGTACATCAGCTTAATGTTTTATAAATCTTTCGCAGGCGTTACCTTAAAATAACTGCAGTTTCAGTTCGGTACTCACAGCACATATTAAAATTCGAGAATCGAGATTTTCGAAATCAAGATTTTTTGTGTTCGAATTCGACAATCGACTTGGGAGAATTTTCGAGATGGAGCTCGAGAGAGAACATGAATATCTCCCGTGGTGCATACAATATTTTATCTACTAGCATATTCGTAAAATACTATGAAATTTCAAAATGTCGTGACATTTAAAATTAGAATATGTAAGTAACATCAAGGATTGCCTCATTGTGTGGTTGCTAAGACGTTAATTGTAGTTGCATTGTTACCATGAGTTTGAGGGAGAAATAATTTGACAAGTCCCTTGGGAGTTATAAGTAGCTTTTCATATTTTATTTCTATGACGAAAATGTACAATATCATGTTGCTAGTAGATAAACCTATTTTTTGAGTTCTTTAACCCTTCGTTAGTCGCGCTTAATTTAGTCACATTGTTGGTGGCGTAGATTACGATTGTAGTCCATTTCCTATTTTATATGGAACAACTATTTCTTATTTTAACGTTTAAATTGTTGTTTATATTTATATTTTGAAGTACATTCATTGACTCAGTTATATAAAATTGTAAAAAAAAGATGTTACGAATTATTTGTACCAAATAATAACAAAACACTGTGAGTTTTCATTTTATTAAGTCTTTTCCAAAAAATGGTAAAAATAATGTAAATTAAGACTTTTTTTGTATGTTTTTTATTATTCTACGGTCTATAAGAAACACTTCTGTCAAAAAAGTAAAAAACAAACTAGCAAATAATGTCACAAAAAGTTCGGAGACACTAAATATACCCTATTTTTATTCAGTGAGACAATCGGTGCAGATACCTCTTGTGTGTTCCGTGCAGGCAAATCGACTGCATTTGATGCATATCTTTCTTGTTGATTTGTTTGCACTTCTTGGGCATATGGCGCAGAGTCTAATGGTGTTGGCAAGTCTAGCGGGAATTTCAGGTGTAAGTTCTGGAATTCCAAGGAGAACCCTTGCACGACGTCTTAACTCCCATGGCAGAGTCTTTATAGTCGACCGATGCTCAATTTGAGGTTTTATAAACTCCCATGCGAAGTCTTCGATAAAATCATTTCTTTTCACTTTTTCTTCAAGGGGATGATTTGCGTTATATACGTAGAGGGCATTGATCCCTGAAAGGTTTAGAAGATCGTAAAAGATGCCCGTTGGCCATCTACAGGTGTTTCGTGCTACATTGTACTTTTGGCAAAGCTGATCCGCTCAATCAACACCAATTTTAGTTTTATTATAAAATGTGATCATTTGTGGTTTTTGCTTATCTTCAGTTTCCGGATCTATTGCGTCGTCGTGGTGCATGCTAGATACCAACAATACCGCTTTATTTTTCTTTGGGCAGTAAGAAACTAATGGGCATTCTTCTTGAAAACCAAAAATGGATGATTTTTCTTCTCTTATTCTATTTGGTAAAAAATTTGGTGGTATTGCGGGTTTGTTTTTCCTTGGTGTACCTACATAAGTCAATTTTTGGTGATCTAGTAACTTTTTTACCAAAGGTACACTACTAAACGAATTATCCGATTAGTTCCTTGCACTGGTTCTACTAATCGATAGACAACATCTGAAGGAGAGTTGCTCAGACGATAAGGTCTTTCTGGTTGAATTCCAACATAGGTTTCTAAATTTAGGGTATAACAAGTTTTAGCGTCAATTAGAGTTAACATTTTAATACCATACCTAGCTGGCTTTGAGGGAATAAACTGAATAAACCGACACCTTCCTCGAAATGCCAAAAGTTATTCATCGACCGTCAGAAATACTCTGGGTATAAAGCTTTTTTGGAAACTCTAGGAACATTTCAAAAACTTCCCTAATCGGTGCCAGTTTGTCAAATTCTCTTTTGTCCAATTGATTTCTAACGTCATCAAACCTCAAACACCTGAGAAAAAACTTAAAACGGTTTTAGCTAATTGCCAGGTAACAAGATTCGACACCGTTTCCCTTTGAGTTATCCCAAAGTTTGTGTAAATTTTTTCTAGAACTTCTTAGCGAACCAATCAAAAAAAGTAATCCTATCAAAGCAGATATTTCCCTCTCGTTTGTTAGCCTTGCATCGCGATCCGTTTAAAACCAACTTTAACTTTGTTATATTATCTCGACATCGTTTGTTTTACCTAGATTTTACTAAATACAACCTTCTGCTTGGAGCATATAATCAAATTTATCTGGGCAAACTTAAAATACTCGCGTTGTATGGAATTCCCCCGCAAGCACATTCTTGCAGTGCACAAATTGCTTATTTGTTTCGACATCCGGGCTTCAGCGCCTAAAAATTCCTGGAATATATGCGTGTTACCTTGTGAAATATTAGGCAGGGAAATATATTTCGAGCAAGCTCTTTGTGTTAAGCAATAACGAAACTAGGTCTTAAAGCCCAATGTTTTCTTTTAATAACTTAGCGCCTAAAGTTCTTAAGAATTGTCCTTGCAACTTGATATTTAAGCCCCTGGAATTCCTGTACATAGGCATTGCAAGTGTGTGGGAACCTTTTTCTTTGTGATTTGTTAACCGAGACTTCCCCCGGGTTCTTTGAGTAACGTTGCACTTCATGGCGCAATAGCTAGACGGAAAAGTCAGTCGGTTTGCTGCCAAAGAGAGATGCTTTCCCGGGGAACGGACACAAATTTTGTGGTCTTCACGCATCACGCGGCAATTAAATTTTGAAGGCAGTTCGGCTCAAGTCCTGATAACAGCTAGTTGGTGGCAACTCAAAGTATTCGGTAGCGCGGATTAGGGTCGATGTTGTATTGGCCGGCTCAAATTATAGGCGAGGTACTTTTTGTCGACTTTTGTTCTCTCGTGAAGGGTGGAAAAGCAGGTTGCATCCATTGCACATTTAGTCAAGGTCTCCTCATAGGCCTACAGTGTTTCTCGTATTAGTGGAAAAAGTTTCTGCATTCTTGCAAATCCTGTGAAGTCGTGCTTAATTGAAGCAACTTGTCGTCCGCCGCTGGCTGCCGCTTTTATTCGTGGGGTACAATCACCCTTTTTAAATTCCCGTTGCCGAACGAGTTCTGCACAACCCTTACTCTGGGAAAGCGTGCATTCCGCCTCAGCGATCACTAGGAGCTCTGCTCCAAGCAATCAGCAGGCCGGCCCCGTCATCCCCAAACAACCATGATTGGGCTACCAAAGGTAAATGTCTAACTTATTATTAGATTGCGCAATTAAGTGCATCGCAAAAGTGCCGTATCTGTTTTTGGTGTGCGCCGATTCCCTTCGCTAAAGGTCGGTATAAATATTAACTTTTGCCTTGAAAAGTAACTGTGGGAAAAGTTTTCCCTGCTTTTCCCTTTCGTTTTGCATGTGAAATTTTTGTGGTATTGTTTAGCAATTAAGATAACTTTAGCTGGGATCCCTATAAGTTTCAGCTAGGGTGTCCCGCTTGTATATTTAACTTGAAACTCTTTTGTGTGTTTGATTTATTAAATACTAATTTTGTTAAAGCTAGCCTATTTATTAGTAGCAGTTTAGAAACCTTTGGGGTCCTCCACCCGTAATTAGCCAAGGCCACTTGTACTGAAGTGTAAAGCCTAAACATGTTTTTTTCTTATTGATCAAGCTTTAAGAATATCGGCTTGAATTAAGCTTATCTTTCAGTAGAGCGGCCTCGCAGGTGATTTATTTTGAAGGTCGCTCTGTGTGCTTCGACAGACCTGGTGGAGCTTGGTGAGCAACGGTAAAAAGGCGGCTCGCAGCGAACCCAGTGCGTTTCTTGCTTTGGTCACGGAAGCAATTCCTTTAAAAGCAAGTGGCGCTTTGGGTAATACGATTTTGAGTAGAGTTATAGGGTAAGTGCCGTCGGTTTTTAACTGAGCTTTCGAACTACCCCTTCACGACTAATTTAAGCCGAGGGTAACAGGAACGCCTCCATCTGTTCCGACACCTTTTAAGATCTGTGTTATCGTAAAAACCGGCAAACCCTTTACTCTTTTCCCCGATTTAATAGCTAGTGAAGTCAATGTCGATTAAAGTAAATTATCATGTAACAACTTTTTCGATGTATATGTTTGTGGAAGCGGTAATTGCCGTGACAATACCGTCGTTGATGAAAAGTTTTATGCACTCATATGCAGATATTGCTTGTCGTGCCTCTCCTTTTGTCCCTGGAAGGTGCTTGATGATGTTGTGAGCACGAGTCCGTATATTTTTAGCAGTAACAATTTTCCTCCACTTCGAAATGTTATCTTTTCCTAAATAAAAATTACCTTTTTCATTCAATTCCTCGGCTTCGTCCTCATCCTCTTCTTCTACATATTCTTGTTCCGAGTCCGTGTCGTGATCATTTTGCTCTATATGCTGCCCCTCCCCCTCCTCCGGATCTTCCTCATTATCTGTAGGCACGTCATCGTCGCTGTCTAATTCATTGAACCATTTTTTTCGAATTTCTGGGTCATTAGTGCTCTCTACATAACGCCATTTATCGGTGGTTCAGTCATTATCTTCCAACTAAAATTAGGTACAATCTTTACTAACTAACAAATATACAAATACACACCCACATACACCCCCAAATAGTAAATAAACTTACGAAAATGTATTTCACAAGTATCCAAAATTAGTTACACGAATGGTCGCGTGGACCACTATCGTAATCCAGCTAAATTTATTCGACTAAACGAGAAAAGTGGTTTGTTATCGAGAGGTACTGAAAGGTGCGCACGCATCTATACAAGGTCAGAGTAAATATTCGCGCTAGAGGCTACATGGATTACGATTTTAATCCAAGCGAGTAACGAAGGGTTAATCAGTAGCAAAAGACAAAATTGGTTCGTTAACTAAAAGTGACGGAATTCCTTCATGGCAAAAATAGAAAAAACGTACATAGAGATCGATAACATTATGGATTCTCTATCCGATTTAATTATAAATTTGAACAGTGTATTTGAATTGTGAAGGTGAAGATTTACATTTTGACTAAAATATAAAACCTAAAGTGTTTGTATTTTGTAACGGTTTACTCAAAATGTATAGTGATGCTTTCCTTTCTCTTTCAACCTACATTTATCATACTACTTAGCAAATAAAGGATATAATTACAAAAGAATGTAACAATATTACCAATTAGTTACTGAAAGATATTCTCAATAACAAGAAATGGCTTAAAAAGTTTTGAACCCCGCGGGGTTACATTATCTATGGTCTACCTAGTTAATGATACAGTGTGAGTTTTTGTTGAATAAAACACAACCCCCTATAAACTTACAACTGTCGCTGTACAACATATTTTTAAACACACTGTACAGCAGAGTAGTTCACTTCAATTACATTTGATCAATTCGATCCTGCTGACTGCAACAATCCTGGTTTGTTTACTATTTAACATGTTTACTGCTAGCCCATTCTGAGAATGAGTTTTTGCTACCAATTTCCCGTTATTACAAGTAAGTAAATATATTATAACTCAGCCTAGTACATTTATTAATATTTTTAAAGAAGCCAGCAACATAAACACTAAAATTCATTTTTCGTTTTCGTTTTAGATATATTAATTGATATTTAATTAATGCCAAGTTTTCATTTTTTTACAACAATGGACATCAAACATGAATTTGATTATAACCTGCCTTACGCGATGACCAGCAGATTACACGAACCACTAAATGAAAACGAGGTAGTGGCAAATGTACATGTACAGCGAGATATCGTTCAAGGCACTATCAGCAACGCAGTTGATCACAGAATGAATATTAAACAGGAGGAACTAAATATAAAAGATGAATTGCTTGTTATATGTGCAACAAATAGAAGCCCCATAGATGAGCAGTTTGTTTGCAAGGTCTGTAAATATAAAGTAGAAGACAAGAGTAATTTATTGGAACATATGATGACTCATACCGAACACTCTTACTCTTGTTCCATTTGTGAATATAATACCGCATGGAAATGTGACTTTGTTAACCATTTGAAGATACATGCAGATAAAAAACCTTATTCATGTTTTAATTGTGACTATAAGGCAAGAACGAAAGGTGCTTTAGTTAAACATGTGAGAACGCATACAGGAGAAAAACCTTATTCTTGTTCCATTTGTACATACAAATCAGCAGACAAAGGTAATTTAGTTAAACATGTAAGAACACATACTGGAGAAAAGCCGCATCTCTGTTCTATTTGCGAATATAAATCGGCACATAAATGTCACTTAGTGAGCCATATGAAAAAGCATACAGGAGAACAGCTTTATGCTTGTTCTATTTGCGAATACAAAGCAGCACGAAAATTTGATTTAGTTAAACATATGAAGGTGCACGCAGGAGATAAACCTCATGCTTGTTGTATTTGCGGTTTTACAGCTGTAGATAAACATATTTTAGTTAGGCACATGAGGACACATACAGGAGAAAAACCTTATGTTTGTTCCATTTGTGGGTATAAAGCAGCACAGAAAGGCACTTTATTGGGCCATATGAAAATGCATACAGGAGAGAAACCTTATTCGTGCATAGTTTGCGAATATAAAACTGCAAGAAAAGGCCATTTGGTTTACCATGTTAGGACACATACTGGGGAAAAACCTTTTATGTGTTCCATTTGTGATTTTAAAGCAGTAAAGAGAGGTGGTTTAATTTCCCATATGAAGACACATTCCGGAGAGAAACCGTATCCATGTTCTATTTGCAAATATACAGCAGCAGAGAAAAGTACTTTAGTTAGACATATGAAGATACATGCTAGAAAGAAACCTTAGAACTTCAGGTTGTTAGCGCTGCCAGCTAAGCGAAGCGATGTCAAACTGTTGGTATCCTCGTCTGCATTACTGGTTTGCTCGCAGTAAAATGAACATGTATATATTTAATAGTATTCGTGATGCTATCTCTGTTGGACTGATTTTTTTGACGCAGATAGAGAATTACGGGGTTGTCGTGCTTGAAACTTGTTTTACCAATTCATATTAAATCCACCACGGTTCTTTCTACTGCGAGGAATTTATGTTACCACTCAATCGAATGTTTGCCGAAAGTAATTATTTGCAATACTCTAAATTAGTGACCATTCATTAATCCACTCGTGTATTGGTCTATATTTACGTTTCACCAAAGAAATATTATCATGAACTGGTGAATGGTGTGGTGGAAACGACAGCGGTGCAGTGCATAATTTAGTCTAATGACTGAGTTACGTCAAAACTAAATCCATTGCAATGGAATTTTAAGCGCTAGAGTTGTACATTTGCTAGACATACTCTACACTTTCTTTTGATTGTAAATGGTTTTGTAACGCTATCGATAATAAAGTGGTGTAAGTATATGTTATTTGTTACCTCACAGTTTCACAAGTTAGGTAAGTATAGAAAGTTCACACCTAATGTGATAGTCACTATCTAAAGGTCAATCGTCCTCTACAGTATGAGTCAGTATATAAAAAAATAAAGAAACTATTTTGGTGTAGCATACATGTTATGCAGAATATTATTAGAATAATATGTAGTGTATTCATACCAAAGTCGCAAGGTTTAGTTCAGCTAGACTGTTTTTCCACTGAACCTTGAAATTATAAATAAACAGTATATTTAGCCAATGCCTACATTAGAGAGTTTGAGCACTTCGACGTTAAACTTCCCGTTAACGATAAAATCACGTGACTAGTAACGATAAACTTTTACGGGAGGGTATCATTTTAAAGAGTTTGAGCACAACAACAACAAACGGTATTTGAACATAACCTCACAATCTGGCAAATATTGAAAGGTTGTAGTGTACTTCCTCAGTTTGTTAATTATTGGTTAGTAAATACAAGGAGCAATAGTTACCTAAATAACATAACTATTACAAGAAATTAGGCATCGTAACGCAACTTCACAAACCAATTTAGCGTTTACGGTAAACCTTTACGCTATTCGTAGTGAAATAACGTGTTCCGCAGTAGATGATGCGCTTTAAAATCAGTAGGTCAAAAAAAGCAATATAACACTACTACAAATTTCAAATGTTTCTATTCTAATAAAATCTCGTCTAGTCGATGTGATGGAGAGGCTTTTATTACAAATTTTACAAAAAGCACTGTTTCTTGTTTTGTCACATGTATGTCAATTTTTGAATTTAGGATTATTTTCCCAATTCTTTTTTATATACCTATTTGACAATATTTAATTTTCTTTCTAGTATTTTCAAAGTAGGTTTTATTACGATTTAAAGCACCCTTATCCACTACTTTCTATTTTGAAAACTGCTCATGCAAGGGAACTTTACTATTACATGTGGTATCGTAACTACAAGGTGCAAGGATTGCAAGTTCAAGGCCCAACAGCGTAACTACGGCTAAGGCTTCCAACGCAAACCGTAAACCAAAGTTGCCTTGCGCAATAGGGGACTTCTATTTAAGATAGCATGAGACAGAATGATTCTACCCTAGTGTTGTCTTTTGCTACCAGTGACACCAATATAATGGCAAGAATAACTCTAAATTACTAGTTACTATTAAATATTACTAGTTAAGTTGGCATGTACAAATACAATATAACCTGACTTTCTGTATTTGTGGTTGTTCTTTGCTCTCTGATTCTGTTCCTTGTAATCCCGCCAGTAGCCTGTTTCGTGTGTTTTACTAAAATTGTTTATTCCTCCACCATATACTCCACTAAAGGAAATTTGCATAAACTACGCTAAAGTAAGTTCTTGAACTCAATACATACTTTTATTTTGTGTTATTTGCTAGTTGTAAAAGAGTAGTGATGTGTAATCATTCATTCTATGCTTTTAGAAATACCACAAAATGCAGGAAATGCTTTTACAAGGATTGTAGTAACACATCCAAGCCTACGAAGTTGAAAACGCTGCGATACCATCCATTTCCTAAACCAAAAACAAACCTTGCAAAACGTTTTTTATGGTTAGAGTTTTGTGGTAATGAAAACAACTATAAATTACTTATACCCCCATTTCTTGCGGGTAGATCTAGATTGACAAGAGGGGAGGAAATATTGACGAAACGAATTACTAAGGGGTGTATCCACGTTGAACGAGCAATCTAAAGGATCAACACTTTTTTAATAGTTATTAGCAAAACCAATTCAGATTTCCATGTTACAGCTGATATCTAATATATTTAAGTGTGATTTGTGTTTGGTCAATTTTGAGAAACCTTTGGTTACTTGATTGTTTCTACTTATATTTTTCTATAATAAACTTTAAATTATTTTATTACTAGTTCCTTAATTGATACTATAATAGTTATTTACTATAGAAGTAGCATAAATAAAACACTATGTGCTTTATTTATGACTGAAAGTCAGGTTATGATGTAGTTGTACATGCCAACCTAACTAGTAACATTCAATAGTAACTAGTAATTTAGAGTTATTCTTTCCATTATATTGGTGTCACTGGTAGCAAAAGACAGCACTAGGGTAGAACTTTTCTCTCATTTCAGTAGAAGTCCCCTATTCGCCTACGCCTACTCTGACAATGTCGCTAAACCCACAAATACAAGACAAGAGAC
>CALNHX010009640.1:0-47836 GCA_940337035.1 Agriotes lineatus | reverse complement strand
AGAGCGAGGATTTTAAAACTTCTAAGGCAGTTATGAATCATAACATCCGTGATTTGTTCAATAGTTTATCGGTTGCTATATGGTTATGGTTGCCATGTAGGGTAATATTCTTTAACCCTACAGATAAGTTATGATCTAGTTACCAGCCTACTTTTGTATATGTAAACAAAGGCTAAATATCCTGAATCCGATAAAAAGTATTTACGATACTACCTGCACAGCACATAGGCACTTAATACAAACTAACCCGTCCGCTGTGTACCAAAATCCAAAACATGAAATTATATTCTACGAAAATAGCATTTAAGTATTTACATTATATATAATAATTACTAACTTAGCTTCTGTTCTCACTAACCGTGTAATGTATATTGTACACGAGAACGCATATCACAATACAATATACGCAAGTTCGTCTAAGTAAGTTAAAGTCTTACAAATAATAATGCTATATGCACTTCTACATTAACTAATGGCTGTCTATAATCGTATTGTTACGATTTATCTTCTGGGATATTAAAAATTATACGCCGCTTCTTGTTTTAAGCATTTATTTACAGCAATTTAACTTAACGATTTAACAAAAACACAAGAACTATTAATACGGAACACAAATTATTTATACACTAACAGGAACTATTTCTAACAACAAATACACTTTATTTATTTACACACGAGTTAAACACGAATGATTTACATGGCAAGCTTCGCGCACTTCAAAGCTAGATTCGGACTAACTGTTCTTTTTTTGTTTTCAAAGTTTATACAGCTAGGTCTATACAATATCTAATTATAATAAACCTAACCTACTACCGTTTAGGTGCTACCCCTCTTTGGCTTTGTAACTGTTCTTCCGCTGCGCTTACTTATATATCGCCGGTTGATTCCTTCTGGAGGCTTCGCGATATGATTCGACTATTCTAGAAATGCTGACGTGTCGTATCACCGCGCGGTTGCGGACGGCCTTCTAAACATGCTGATCGCGTGCATTAATCACCGAGGTCGTTCTGGAATGACCTAGAAGGCTGACTAATCCATCTGCATGTGATCCGGCTCGAATGTCGTTACAGTATGTATTTAACTCGTCATTATTATTTATTTGTTTGTATAAAAGTAAACGTTTACTATATAACGTACAAAGCTATATATGCTGTATGGTAAACAAAACTGCAGCATCCAACTTATTTAGTGATTTTAGTAAATTAGTGATTTCTACTGCTGAAAAGCCAAGGCTTCCAGATCTGATGATAATGGATAATTGGTTTTTAGGGAAGATGTATGAGCACGATCTTGCTTCCTTGGTCTTATCCCGTCGAAGTAGATCGAAGAATTTTCAAAATTAAAGCTGAAAATAGGAGAATCTCAAATATTATCACACACAAATGTGTATCCAAAAAATACTGTGCTACTTTAATTCTAGGTGTTGGTGAATATCGAGTTAAAAATCAAGAAAAGTACGAGTTGGACATTGACCCTATTGGATAACATCACTAAAACTATTATTACGATTTCGAACACGGCGTCGAGTTTTTAATGGCGTGAAAATTGTAATTACTGTTAAAAATGAGGGAGCCTTTTGTATCGGACACAACTGGTGAAGTGATTATAGTTCTATTACAATATTTCAAGTATTGAAAAGAAACATTATTCATTGCTCGGCCTTTAAATCTGCCTACTAGCCTAGAAGCAACTAATCTTTGAAAGATATCTAAAGATGGCGCAATAGCGATGGTACTAAACTCCTCACAATTTTTATTTCCTCTGCAACATTCGTTCTTCTACTGAACGTTCAAACATTTTCTGTTTTTACAATCAGTGTTTCAAAAACACCGGATCAACGATTTCTTATAAAACTAATATTGGTGAAAGTAAAAATCGTTGCAGAATTCAAACAGATCGGTTAATAACAACTCTATACCGGGTGTCCATTCTCAAAGTCGAACATAGGCAATTAACATTAGTGAATTCACTCGTTCTTCATTGAAATAATTAATTTTTCTGTAGATAATTTTAACAGACGTTGACAGAAAATACCTGATTTATGCCAACTAATTATCATTTGTTTTGACAAATACTATTGAACTTGAAAAGCAAGGCATGGCATATTTAAAAATGCCCCAGTTTTAAATTAGTATTTTAAAATAAAAATCGCATCTTGAATATTGTTATTGATACCATTTGATGCGGAATAATTTTATCTTTCCATTGATACCATTACCTTCCCAGTAGGTTGAATTGGCGAGCAGGAATCGACAAAAACGTTCAATACAATGTTAATCGCCTATGTTCGACTTTGAGAACGGACACCCGGTATATTTAGTCACACGTTTCTATTATCGATTTCTTTTTTAATCGTATTGATAACGGGGAGTCAAAAGTGATTCAATCGACGTTGTAAATGATGATTAATATTTAATATTCTGAAAAAGGGAGCCAATTCAGGTTTTTAACGATAGGAGCAAATCCATTAGCCTGTTACTTTTTTATTGAATCTATTTTGAGATTCTTTTTTCGTTCAAAATTACATAGCAATTTACATAAATTTTATAAACAGAAATTTGGGTTTTGATCTTAAATCAGAGTCCGCCTTGATTGTCAATTTATAAGACGATCACCTTTAATCAAGCTTGCCAAGGTTTTCGTGGCCTATACATATATCGTGTCTGTATATTGAAAGTGGAGCCATATACAGTGTGTCCGCGGATTGAGTTCACATAAGGTGTAAATAATAAAAAAATATTCGACTTAGTGATATTCTACGATTAGCTCCTGCTTGTTCTCAAACCAAAATTTTGAAAAAAATCAATCAAATTAATACACAGGGGGTTTTCGAATCGATTTTTAAAAATAGCCAAGAGTAAACTACCTTTATTAGAAGAGATAACAAAAATAAGTATTAAGGAAAGTTGTTTAGAATTAAGATTAAATGAAGACTCTCAATTCGCAGACAAAACGGCCTACTTTGATCTTTTTAAATATTTTGTGTTTTTTATATCAACATACCTTTTATCGTGGCTGTGGGAGACACTCTAACTGGTTCATGAACTAAGATCTTAAAAAAATAATGGAGTGCCTCCTACAGCTACGATAAAAGATATGTTGGAATAAAACGTAAAAAATTCAAGTATCCCGATTTGTCTGAAAATTGAGAGTCTGCCATTACTCTTAATTCTAAACAACTTTTTTGAATACTTATTTTTGTTATCTCTTCTAATAAAGGTAGTTTACTCCTCGAGATTTTTTAAAAATCGATTCGAAAAACACTCTGTATATGAATTAAGTTGATTGATTTTCTCAAAATCATGGTTTGAGAACAAGCAGGTGTTACGCTCATTTTATCATTTTCCTTAGAATAATTCAAATAATTAACCAGAATTGTCAATTTACATTTATTTCCTAAAAATAAAATATTTTACCTATAACCTAGGCAACCCAAATACCATCAGTTTTAATTCTGCATAGAAGGAACAGTTCTGTTGATCAGCTCATAGCACACTCTGCATTCTTTGGTTTTTATGTTGGCCAACTTTCCAATTTTTGGAACTTTGATAAGCTGAATTGGGCTGGTTTTGAGCAGTATTCGGCCATTTCCTGGCAAGTCTTGCGTCGTGTAAGTTTGAATCGCTTCCTTTGGAGGCCTAGTCTCACGTCTTTGATAGCCATCTTTATTGTTGGAAGGATATGGAGGCGCCGCTACCCCTATTAGAATGTTTCGGAGATTGGTGCTGATATCACCGGCATTCGCTTCGTCACAGACTGATTTCATGGGATGTTCATTCTTCACACACCTGACAACGAGATGGCTGGATTACACCTTTAAGGTTTGTAGTTGGTGTTTGACTACGATCTCTTCTTTTGGGCGCCGTAGTCTACCTGGAAAATTTGTATTTTTAGCCATTTTATTCCACCCCGGGAAATGAATTGTTAGTTGGACTGGGTTCTTTTACCTCGATTGGTGCTATGTGTATTGGGGCAATTGGTGCTTGCATCGCCTCCCTGCGGCCTGTTCGACATCCTCCCTGCATGCTCGCTATGCTGCTGGAAGTCAGCGCCTATTCCAAAGCTGGTGGCTTGCGTTCGGCCCTGGATAGCAGTATCTGTGTGAATCGTACGAAACAGGATTTGGGGTGTGTATTTATCTTAGCGAACTAACCGCCTAGTTCATTGTAGGCATTTCATTCAGCTTTTGTTATAGTAAATTAATTGTATAGGTAGTATTAGGGCATACCGTTCAATTCGTTTGGGCCTCATGTAATTGTAGATTAAATTTTTGTGGCAGCTGTAATAGCCACGCTCTTATGATATCTTAGATATTCGTGTTATTGAATTGAGTGCTACGTTTAAGTTTGCTTACCTTTGGCCTGCCCAAAATGTGATGAAGGTCGTTTTGAATTGGGCCCCTGTAACGTAATTGAACATTCAGTTAAGCTATTAACCCTCTTAGGACAGTGAAACTCACCCAGATTACAGGCTAGCTGTATTCCACAAAACGATAGCTACTGTATTTACCAAATTTAGCTGCAGAGGTTAGTCTTGTCAACGTCACTCGGCAGTATGTTGTAAGTTGTAACTAGCGGACCGCCCGCGGTATTATAATGCTCAAATATTGGATATTCGTAGAGCGATTTTGCAACTTGTCATTTTAACTTTGTTAGGAGCATAATACAAGCCGTTGTTTTGAATAGTCATAAAAAGCATGATGAGTTTATGACAGAAACCGCCTCGCCCTATATGATCATACAATCGTAAACGGGTTTCGACCCTTCAAAATCTTGACGCTGTCACATTTAAGTTTAAGCTAACATTCGGGGTAGTAGTTAGACTTTTTGCTTGCATAGCTCTGATTTTGCCGCACTCTGCCTCACAGGATGCTTGCGATTTTTTGTACCTGCGTTGCTAATTGAGTAGCAACTTATTTTCTTTATTCGCGATAGCTCACAGCTTAGGTTTTATTATTAGCTATGAATGAAATAGTTTCACAGATATTGATGCAGTGCCCTTTGTCAATTATAATGTGTTAGGTTGTTTATTGATTTGTGTGGATATTTGATTATTGCTGTGTTATTGACTTGTTTGTATATTGTTGGCTTTTGACTGACGATTTGCCTGTCCGTGTTCGAGTGGTTACTGTTATTGTTTTGCATTATAGTGCCAATTGGAATAAAAGCTGTGATAATTTATTGGTCGTTACTTTGATTTCGTTTGTTCTGCTGGAAAATTATCTCCACCTTGTGATGGTCCGACGCAAGGATTAAAACAACGTTGAGGACCTGGCGCCCTCTTTTTTTGTTGTTCTCTTTCAGCGTAGCTGGAACCCCGTCCCTTCTCGGCGAGTTAGCCCAATTAGACCGATATTTACCAGCCGGCTAAATACCAAATAAAACTTTCGCCAACAGGTAAGGCCAAAACATTTATCCTTCCTCACACAGGAACTAACCCTAGAATATCACTAAGTCGAATATTTTTTTATTATTTACACCTTATGTGAACTCAATCCCTGGACACACTGTATGTAACATTTTGTGATTGGTCGGAATGAATTTGGAAAAATGGTCATGGTGAGTTAAATACAATTACCTACTTAATTTGAAGTAATGAATGAATAAGATTGTTTAAACTAACATTGCTATGTAGGCATCGAGGTACATGATTGGTCAGAAATGACAAACAACAAATTATTTTCAAATTGTTATCATTTCTGACCAATAGCGAACCTCGGTGCGTACCTAGGCAGCAATAGTTGATCTGTTCAATAATTGCTCAGTGTTAGTTACCCTATATCTGATACCCTACGAGACACACTGTATAGTTTGGATATGTTTCTTGATTCATCGCATATGAATATAGGAAACAAAGTTATTTTATTCACAACTCACATACACTGTATGTAACATTTTGTGATTGGTTGGAATGAATTTGGGGAAATGGTCATGCGCAGTTGCATTTTTATAAAAATATCTAGGTACGATGCGACGGTGAATTAAATACAATTACCTACTTAATTTGAAGTAATGAATGAATAAAAGATTGTTTAAACTAACATTGCTATGTAGGCATCGAGTTACATGATTGGTTAGAAATTACAAACATCAAATTAATTTCAAATTGTTATTATTTCTGACCAATAGCGTACCTCGGTACGTGCCTACGCAGCAATAGTTGATCTGTTCATAATTGCTCAGTGTTAGTTTCCCTATATCTGATACTCTACGAGACACACTGTATAGTTTGGATATGTTTCTTGATTTATCGCATATGAATATAGGAAACAAAGTTATTTTATTCACAACTCATATACACTGTATGTAACATTTTGTGATTGGTCGGAATGAATTTGGGGAAATGGTCATGCGCAGTTGCATTTTTATAAAAATATCTAGGTACGATGCGACGGTGAATTAAATACAATTACCTACTTAATTTGAAGTAATGAATGAATAAAAGATTGTTTAAACTAACATTGCTATGTAGGCATCGAGGTACATGATTGGTTAGAAATTACAAACATCAAATTAATTTCAAATTGTTATTATTTTTGACCAATAGCGTACCTCGGTAGGTGCCTACGCAGCAATAGTTGATCTGTTCATAATTGCTCAGTGTTAGTTTCCCTATATCTGATACTCTTCGAGACACACTGTATAGTTTGGATATGTTTCTTGATTTATCGCATATGAATATAGGAAACAAAGTTATTTTATTCACAACTCACATACACTATTCCCCAAAATTAACGCACTACTTTAATTTTATATAGTAATTTTGAAACAAGATTGGCAAATGTTACAGTTCTAGGATTAGGGTGCCATGTTATAATGTACTCAGAAATTACATACATGAATAACTATAACACTCCTAATATTCTTTATTTAACGTAACAGATTACAGACATAAGTTAAATGTGCGGATTAGCTACTATATTATTAGAAACGCGGAGCGAATAGGTCGGGTTACTCAGAATACATATGAGCGTTTGTGAATCTGACACTTGGCTCCTGAAACACTCAAAGTGAATGCTTCAGGCTTCAGTACGTATTGAGATTTGATAATGCTAAACACGTTGAGAATCTGACTCTTCGTGTTGCCGAACAACCGAAAGGTGGTCGTTCAGCTGAGACCTAGTACGCAATGCCTTTAAGCTCCGTCGCTTCCGTATATGTACCCTGGTTGTACAATTTACAAAAGGATTAACTATTCTAGTCGTAGCAATGGTATTGTTTTCACAAGAAGAAGAGTCGCCTCACTTTCACTACTCCCGCAAAAGGGTTCGAGGTTTATGATATACGCACCCACTGGAAATTCACTCTCGATTTTGTACAGCTGCAGTTTTATAGCCATATTGTGCATCCACTTTCGCTTCTGATTTAGGAAAGTGTTTGTCAGGATTTGAGAAACCCTTTTGTTTGAGGGACACTCGAAGACGTTGGAGAGTTTCTCTTCTTTTGAATTCCGCGACACAAATCACTTTTTGACATTAGGCGTTTTTAACTGCGTGTACCCTTTTGCTAGAAAGTTTTCAAATTGCACTTAAGCTAACTGCTGCACTTCGAGACTATTTATAACACGCACTGTTTATTTTATGGGCGAGTTTACTCTTCTTGTAATTTCTATGCTAACTATTGGCAACGATCTTTCTGATTTATTGCTCCGCTACATAGGTAAGATAGACAAAAGTAGAATGATTTTGTTAAAAATTAACTTTATTGCTGCTAACAAATGTAAGATAACAAATTGTAACACGAAAACCAAAAATTAAACTCTTGAAAAAAATGTTGGCTCTATTTCTAATTACGGCTTCAAAGAGGCTGAAGTTATCGCGCCGCAAACGTCGTCCAAGCATACATCAGACGTGTTTATGTATTGGGTTGAAGTCTGCGCTGCGCCCTGGCCAATCTATACGCGTAATGCCGACCTTGTTTAAGTAGTCGGTCACTATATGAGCAGCGTGAGCTCTTGCAATATCTTGCATTAGTAAGAAATTATAGCCAATATACGGCGCAAAGGACGACGTAAGAGAAAATATATTGGTTCAAAATTTTTGTAATGGCCTGGTGGCCTCGAGGGCTCAATTTTTCTATCGTGGATTATTTTTAATATTACAACCCTTGTACCATAAATAATTCGAACTTCCTGAATTGAATACAAGAATCCTACAACTTGCTGCATCCACGTAAGTGTACCAAGAGGTATGTAAGAACAAGGCACGAAAAATCCAAGATATTCGAGACCATCAAGGAGTTAGACAAGGTTGCCTACACAATCCATTACTATTTTTACTAGTCCTAGACGATTCAATAAAAAAGAGCAGAAGAGATACAAAACCCTATAATATAGATTATTGGAAAATCAAGAAAGTCTGTTATGCCGACGACATTATCTTAATAGCGAAAGATGAAAATAATTTAAACAAAAATTTAGGATACCTCCAGAAACATCTAATAGAAATAAACATGGAAATTAATAGAAATAAAACAAAGACATTAGTTATAATCAGAAAAGAAACCAGACACACAATTAGTCTCTTCTTCTTCTTCTTTTCAGCCCTCATTCGCCCATTGTTGGACAAAGGCCTCCCAATATCTCTTCCAGGCGTCTCTATCCTGCGTTCTATTTCTCCAATTTAATCCTGCCGTTTTCTTTATGTCATCGGCCCATCGAAGCTGTGGTCTTCCTCTCGAACGCTTTGCTGTCCATGGCCTCCAGATCTGGATTTTTTATTCCAGCGGTTGTCGCTTTGCCTCATCGTGTGTCCAGATAATCTCCATTTAAGTTGGGCGACATGCTCGATGGTATTTCTGACGCACCAATCATGGGCGTAGCCAGGGAGGGCAACATTTATAAAGAGCAAAAGGCAGTTGATTTATAATCATTATTGCAATTCACATTCTACAACATTTAAAAAACAATAAGCTACGATCTGCAGCAGATTTGCGGAAACTGATGTTTCAACAATAATTTTTGTAATTTGTAAAAAATTAAAAGAACTATAATAATCGTAGTAGTTGTTTGGGTAATTAAATTTATGCCCCGGGTCTAACTGGAATCCTGGCTACGCCCTTGGCACCAATCATTCCTTTGTCGATCGCTCAGCTTCATATTCAGCATTTGACGTTCCATGCTTCTCTGCGTCTTAGCAATTTTGTCCATATTTGCCTTAGTAAGCGTCCATGTCTGGGCGCCGTAAACGAGGACAAGGAGTACGCATTGGTCAAATACTCTTTTCCGTAAGTTGAGTGGCATTTTCTGGTTTTTCAAGATCGTTGAAGTTCTTCGAAAAGCTGCCCATCCTAAACATGTTCTTCTACATATCTCCGTTGTTTGGTTCTCTTTATTGATTAATAATTTTTGCCCTAAATCTTGAGATGGTTTAAAGCTCACAATTTGGCTCTGTATGCAGGGAGAAATATTGAACAAAGTCAATTAAAGCACAGAGTTGAAATATTTTATTTAATTGCACTCTAAACCGTAGTAGAAATTATTAAATGCATTGGAAATGAGATGGAAGAAGCATAATTAGAGGGATAAAGGCAAGCATAAGCAAAGCAGATTTCAGAAGGATTAAGTTTGAGTAACAAAAAGATTTAAAATGGCTAATATAATATAAGTAATATGATAGGTTTGAGCATATTTGAAGCCGGACCAAAAGAAAGTAAATAATACAAAAGGTTGGTTATGTGCATAATCAATATGAGCGAAGAGTTTGTAATAAATGTACAGGCCAGTGAAAAGCAAGGAAGCTGAAAGGTAGATGGAAATCCAAGTAAGATAAGATAAAATTTGCAAAGAGCAATACAGAACGAGGGTAACTGAATTGAAGAAAATCCAGTGACGTGTTGAAAATTAAACTCAAGTGCCAGTGCATTTTAAAACTAAGTGTATAACAGAACAGCGATTATAAAAACGTTTCATGTGACGAGAAATAACAATTTTATGTATAAGAACTAAAGACAATTTTAGATTTAAGCAACAAACATGTAATCAAATTTTATTCCCTTATGTGTAATTGTAACTAAAACTAATTTCCTTTAAACAAATTCAGATGGCGGCTACTAAACAACGCGATGCTGTTTTGTTACATAATAAGAAATTAATTCCTGTGATTGACAAGTTGTGGGCACATTGTGCTCCTGAAAATTCAATGTTTTAATATAATAAAGATTAATTGCCACCATAAAAAGTATATTATTTTATTCTACAAGTTACCAGGCATGAGTGGGAGTGTTAGTGGAAGTTTCCCCTTTGGAAAGTTTATAAATCTGTGCTAACCAACTTCGGCCTGAGCACCTGGAATTTCCGAACTTCAACACCGGACCATTTGAGCTGCAGAAGCCAGGGTCTCCAGTCCAACAGGCCGGGGAGGTGTGTACGAGCATCCCAGAACAACATTTGGAGCCAGGGAAGCGACTTCAAGCGGATAAAGCCATCGGCGTCACCTGCAACCAGCACCGAGGCGAAGATCGGCCAAATTTATAAGGTAGGATTTGGCATGGTTTTGAGTGATTCGAGTCCGGAAAGCTAGTGGACGTAAAGAATACACCTTGCGGAGGAGATTCATCGTGGTTCCGGGCATCCAGATCCGTGCGGGTTCGAGTAAATTGCATGGCGTCAGTAGAAAATGCGGTTTTGCCAGAATTTTAAGCTATCACAGGAAGCCCAAAACAAATAAATACCTAGCGTCGTTTACGTCACATCTGAAACAAAATAGAGTCAGTTGTTGCTAGGCGGGAGTTTTAATTCAATTTACCTGATGTTCTTTGCACAATTTTCACTTTTAAATATTAAAATAAACGCTGTATGCACGAACAACCTTCTGTGGTGAAAGTCAACTTTGTGAGGTTATGAGTAATCGAAGCGAGTAGCGCGATTGTGCTAAAATAAATTGCATATTTGAGCTACTCTGAGTCAAATATTCTAAACAATAATTTCAAATAAAACTGAAATTTAAACCTAACCTGAGAGATTAGTGTTTTGCCGGAGCAAGTCCGGAAAATTATTGCAATTTGATAAAATATAGAAAGGGGCAATTAACCATTTTATTAAAAACTAACAGATACATTTCATTTTGATTAGTCTAAGATACTGACAGGCAAAGTTTTACATTTCTCTAATTTAATAAGAGTACCCTGAGTATTGTGGTGATTTGCCCTATTTAATTATTTACATTTTCCATAACCCTTTATTAATAATAATACATATTTGGCGCCCAACGTTGTGGCAAAGGTGAATCTCTAATTTATTTATTTTGTCCAATAAAAACAAGGGAGCTGTTCCATATTTGGCGTCCCAACATGTCGGCGAATTTTATAATTAATAACGGTACTTGCACTTTCGACGGGCAAGGCTAGCCACCTACCCCGCCTAACGGCAAAGAGGACTCATAGGACCACTTTGTGGCCTATAATAAGAGGAAGAAGACTTGCAGTTGACAATGGGAGGCACGAATTGCGTAACTGATTAAAATATTTATAATAAACAGAGTCTGCGACAAAATATTTTATTCACAGAATATTTAGGTGTTATAAAATTTATTTAAAACCATTATTTGTGTGGGAAATTTTGTCTGTAAGTACAAGCGCTCTGGTTTGAATGAAGTTAATAATAAATAAAACCACATTGCCGATAAGCGTACAAGAAGACGGAAAGGAAGAAGAGCAGCAAGCAGAAGAAATTGTGGAAAGACCAGAACCACCAATAGAAGAACAACGGCAAGGAGATCAGGCCGAAGAACAACAGGCCCAAGCCTCAAAGGTAGGAGCAGATTTAAGTGTAATTATGGAGGTGATGCTTCAAATGAGAAGCGAAGCAGAAGAACGTGAAAATAGATTGAGAATCGAAGCAGAAGAGCGAGAAAGAAGGGTACAAGAAGCAATCCGAAGTGATGCAGAAGAACGTGAAAATAGATTGAGAATCGAAGCAAAAGAACGTGAAAATAGATTGAGAATCGAAGCAGAAGAGCGAGAAAGAAGGGTACAGGAAGCAATCCGAAATGATGCGGAAGAAAGAGAAAGCAGGTTACGGGACCATACCGAAATACTGATTGTGGGTTTGAAAGATTTCGATAGGATGCAGGTCAATAACAGAAAAGAATTGCAAGCTGAGATCAGCACTTTACAACAAAAATTTCAAGAATTTAAAGAAACGACAAAGAACGAAATAAGGCAGGAGCTGCCACAGTTGGTCGATGAAAAGTTAGTAAGGAAAGAAGAAGAAATAGAGTATAGGATTAAAGGAGTTGAAACCAAGACACAAGAACAGCTAATACGGCATCAAGAAAGGATAGACCAGGAGTCAGGGAATTTCGAAAGGAAGGCAGATGAACAGTGGGCCACGGCGCAAGAAGCGCAAAGCCGAAATGCAAATCATATTGCAATTGTGGACAACAGAATTACGCGGGAGCTACAAGGGGTACATGAGAGATTACAACAGGTACACGGATACCCTGCAAGCGCTGCTACACCAACAATGAGCACCGAAATGATCCCAAGATTCGAAGGGAAGTACGGTGAGTTGCCATTTTATTAAAAAGTAACAGATACATTTCATTTCGATTAGCCTAAGATACTGACAGGCAAAGCTTTACATTTCTCTAATTCAATAAGAGTACCCTGAGTATTGTGGTGATTTGCCCTATTTAATTATTTATATTTTCACTAAACCCTTTATTAATAGAGGGCATCATTACTACAACATATATAATCGTTGACCCTTTCTAAGTTCTTATTTCCTACTGAAATTATGTTCGGTTCATCCATATTGGTCATAATCTTTGTCTTCGATGTATTCACGATGAGACCTATTTTTTCTGATTCGCTTATAAAATCGTTGTACATTTCTGTTACCTCTTCTAAGTTATCCGAGATGGGGACGATGTCGTCTGCGAATCGTAGGTGGTTAAGCTTTTATCCATTTGTAATACCCTTTTGTTCCCAATTTGTTTTCTTGAATACATCCTCCAAAGCTGTTATAAAGAGTTTCGGACTTATAGTATCACTCTGCCTTATTCCACGTTTTATAATAAATGGTTTCGTTTCTATGTGCAGTTCTATTGTAACAACTACTTATTTACGAGATTAAACCTTGCTGAAGAGGCCTATCGCTTATCCGAGGGCCCAGCTAAGCCGTAATAGTCCGTAAAAGCCTAGGCGTCATCAAATTTTGCGAAATTGGATAGAATCAAGCATCATAAACAAATGACTGTCGGCGTGGGCGTGGGTCTACGTCATTCGGCGAGATTAATTATTGAGAAGCGGAAATATTCGAATTATTTACCTAATGCTTTCTCACATTACTTCACGATTTTAAACGTCCAAATACACGCTGTACCCACAAACCATTTTGTGTTCATCTGTCAATTTACGAGGTCGTGAATTGTCTATTAAAAACGAGTAAATGAGCTACGTTGAGGCAAATAACCTAAAATTTGAGAATATAGTGAAGTTCAGAACTCAACCTGAGATAAGCAGTTTTTGTGTTCGCCGAGAGCTAGCTTAATAAATATTGCAGTTGGATAAAATAGAAAGAGGGGCATTTAACCATATATTTTGAACAGTAATGAATACATTTCATTTTAACCAGCCTTAAATTAATAACTGGCAAAAACTGAGCACAATATAAAAATATAATCTGAGAATTGTGTGTATTGGATTCGCCCTAAATTTTACCTTATATTAATTTCGTAATTAAAATAAGTAAACTAATTACAATATTGCATCTCAATATTGCGCAGGAGCTGTATGTACCTGGAATCGATTCGACAGTTTTGTAGACCTCTTTCAATCGCCCAATGTTCTATGGAGTCGAATGCCTTTTGATAGTCTATGAAGATGAGATATAGGGGCAAGTTATATTCATTACTTTTTTCTATGAGGGTCCTTATTGTCAAAAGACGGTCGCATGTAGAAAATCCCTTTCTAAATCCTACCTGTGCAATGGGTTGATAGTATTCCATTTAGAAATTCTAGCGGTAATGATCTTCGTTAGTAGTTTATAAAGTTAAGATATGAGTATTATCGGTCTGTAGTTTTCAAGTAGTTTTCTATCTCCCTTTTTAAACAGCAGGATTATTTTTGCAGCATTCCAGTCCTTTGGTATTTTTGCCTGGTTCAAACATTTGTTAAAAAGCAATTTAAATGCCCGTATAACTGGTTTACCTCCTTTTTAGCACTTCATTGATGATACGAGTATTATCTTGTCCAGGTGTTTTGTTATTTTTTGTCACCTTTATGGCCCTTTTTATTTCATCTTCTTCTATGTTAGGTAGGTCTTCGGAGTTGACATTGATGATCTTTCGCTTTAGCTGTTCTTTAGTTTCCTCAGTGGGTTTTATTTTAGATTAGAAGAGGCTGTTTGAAATACGATCCGTCGCGTCGAGTCCAGTAAGGAAACTTTTCTCACGTATTATGTATTGTGAACAGTCCTCGACATCGAAAGGTAAAAGAGGCAATAGATCATGGATGGATGGATGGATTTTTCCTGAAACTGTTATTTAAAGTCGGCTTTTTCAGACTCATTTTAGTATGAAAGCTAAATCTTCACAAAACAGTCATGAAATTACTTCTTTAACTAGTCAGGAATACCACGCCGATTGAGCTAGCATAGAGGCGTGTTAACTTACTAAAGTTATTATTACATTATGTTTTTACTTTGTTTCACTAAAACTACGATTCATATTTAAGTTTAGCAAAATAACAAATAATAACTTGTCATAAGCTTACAAGTTTGACGCTACTCACCGTTACGTAGAATCAGCTTATCAAGTACACTCAAAATGTTGCATTTGACAATGTAAATGTCACGGGAGTTTCCTAAATGGATTATAATTATTTTTTATTCTAAACCTCCCCACAAATCATAAGTATAAACTTATAATAAATATTCAGTAACCCGGTGTATGAAGACTAAAGCGGCTCAGCATTTTCGACAGTAACAAATCATCATAACTGTTTTAGCAGCCCAAAACTACGATGCTTGTAGTAAAAGCGTAAAACGAAATTTACAAATTTTATTAATGCATAATAACATTAATAACTTACCGAATTGTATCAAAACTGATGTTGCGAAGTCTGCAGCACCTCTCAATTAAGTGGCATAGAGGGGTATTGTTCACAAGCCTCTTATCTGAGGAACCCCAGCAATTAACAACTTCAATAGTTTGCAAAATTTTACAATTCTGAGACACCTAAAACAGAAGAGTCAACATATGCATATATTTTCTGCAGTTAACAGCTATTTTAAAAATCGACGTAGAACAATAATCTGCTGCTAAATATAGAACATCGAACATCGTGTTTCCTGAGTGATTGCAAGGAGCAGAAAATATACCATTCAATGGCTACTCATAAATTTTATGAAATATAATAATGAAAACGTGATAAAACGCTGCTACTCACCAACTCCAATATGAAATTTAAATCGTTCCTATCAGTGACAATTAAATGCTTCAGCTGCGATGCCGTTAAAATCCAACCGGCTAAAACGTTTGTGGGCAAACTGGCACCAGCTTCAATTTTTGACCAGAGCGTTGCGTCTTTGGCCAATAGATTCCACCGTTTGCAAACTAGGCGCACTGTTGAATACAACTCTCCAAGACCTAAATAAGAGAAAATGTTGACAAGCACTTCGTCCGGCAGATTCCAGGTGCAACTTCTCGGTCGCTTCGATGTTGTTGGATGAAGCGTTCCCGAGGAGTGCTTTCTTTTTTGGTTCATGTTCCACAACTTGTAATTTTGAAGATTCTATAAATAAAAAGATTGTCACTCTGTCATTACCGCAAATAACTGTCAAGTCTTCACCTACTTGATGGATACGGATAGGTTATTCAATAGTATATTACAGCCCGAGATGGGAAGTGTTTCATTACTGTCGAGAGATTAGTTAGCTGATTGAGACGCGAAGCGTCGAAATCAGCTATTATCTCGAGACTAAGGAAACTGCCTGTCGAGGTTTGTATACTATTTTATTCGCAACCACTTTATTCTAAACAATAATTGGAAAAATTATTATATTATGATACGACAGGTTGTGACGCGCATGAATGGATCAACGAGATTCCCAGTGTCCCTACCTACTCAGCGGTCGGGAATGTACTTCCCGCACTCACTTCTCGCACTTGAGCCGGAAGTGAGTGCGGGAAGTAGCGGGCTGAAATGTATAGTCAAAATTATACCCATTTGGAGTCACGTGACTTTTGTCTGTCTCTGTTCATCTTTAGTAAAATAGATGAAATGGAAGAAATTTGAAAAAAAGGCATGTCGATTCATAAAATTAATTTTAAAAATTTGACGTTTCTAATCTGTCAGATTATATTTTTCGTGTAAGTTATTGAGATCAGGGTAATAAAACCTAAAATTGTTGAGCCGAAAACTGGAAATTAAAAGAAACCATCGGACATGCGGTATAACGAGCAGTCACAACAATTAATTTGAATATTATGCGTTTTTTTTATGAAGAGTACAATATTAATAATAGTAAATCAACAGTTTCACCCTCCAACGCTGTTCGCCGTGCTTCTCTTGCGTTAAATATCTCGGAGAGCACAATTTACCGAAAATATGAGCCAGAAAGTGAAGAATGCTAAAACGGAAGTCGACGAAGCAGTCAAGACACTGTATATAAAATGTATGTAGCTAAAGAATTTGTAACCATAAAAAATCTAAAAAATGCTTGGTTGAAGAATCTGGAGATTTTTCACATTCAGTTTCTTCCCAAAATAGATTGTGCAAGGAAATAGGCTTCAAATGGCAATGTTCTATAACAGAATATGCATGCACAGAAATTGACTTAAAATTTGCTATACGCAGCAGGTTTTTAATGTAGCAGCTGACATATCTTTATTAAATTTACATTTTACGACATGTTATGTTTTCTTTAACCTGTAAATTCAGTTTGATTTCATATAAGAGAATAAACCCGTAGCAACCTTGTTTTAGAAATTGGCATATGTCAGGATAACCTACAAAACGGAATGTCATTTATTTCCCTAAAATTGCATTTTTAAGAATCGACATACGTAAAATTACTAGATTATCACGTGACTCCGAATGGGTATAAATTTGACTATACGACTTCCCCCACTCAAATGATATTAGGAATGTTAACATTACATATATGGTTGCGAATAAACACTTTTTAAACCTACAACCTAACAGATGTGATACCGAAGTGGATAAGAACATTCACTAACGTAGTGACAAATAAAATAATGATTCAGTTTTAATTAGAGATCCTGTATATAGTTTACTAATATATACAGGGGCTCTAGTTTTAACGTCATTTTTATCGTCACCTATTGCCTAAGTGCAATTAATATTTGGACTATTTTTGCAAGAGAACCATTTCATGAAATATATAAGGTAGCCAATCCGAAGCATTCACTATGAATACCTACATATTTATTATGCAATATATTATTCTGATTGGAAATACAGTTCACATAATAGCTTACTATCTACAATAGATTTGTAATCGCTTTCAATCATTGATAAAAGAACGAATGTAGTATAAATAGTTACACACCAGAGGTATCCACAGGTGTATAGTATTCCAACCAAAAATTGGAAAGTTATTTAAAATTCAGTACACCATGAAAAGTGTAAGTCATGTCTAAGTTGGTTTCATACAATCAATAATAGTATACAGTGAAATCTCCCTTACCGGACACCTATAATAAGCGGACACCTCTCTTACACGGACATTTTGTTGGGAACCAACTTGCTTGCATTAACTTTACTAATAAAATGTTCCCTATTAAACGGACACTCTCTTAAACGGACACGGACACCATTTTTCGACAATGTTTAGACTATGAATCTCTCTTGTACGGACACTTCAAAATGCAGGACCAGCTAATGTCGTGAGCCGTCATAACAATCCATAAATCCAACATTTAATGATCATGTTGTTAAATTATAGAATTCTTTTGCAATACGGGCGGTATTAAGTCGACTCAAATCAGCGTTATGACCGCAGGAAATTCAACACTTTCATTGCCCTATGCACGATATTATTACAAAACAATCCATATACCTTGATTTTAGAGGCCTGGAATTCAAAACTATTTTGCCTTTTGCGTGGGCAGCCTATTATGATAAAAATATAAATAGGAAGAATTGTTCCTGCTTGCTTTTATGGAATTAAAGAATAAGAAAACTAGGCTCAGGGCCCCCCGCGACCGCGGAAGTCTGCGGGTATCAAGTTACGCCACTGTAATCAATTCGAACCAGAGGACTATCTATCCTTATCGGTAATGGCTGGACTGTATAGGAGTATCCCAGAAATCGACGACGTCGACCCTGACGAATTTGTAAACATTGACAAAAAAATAACCCTGTAACCGAAATTTCAGGTAAATCAGCTGCCATTGATGTGCAGTTGACAGAATTAGAAAACGATGACGATTTAGAAATTTATGAGAATGTAATCAAGATCTACAGGGAAGCATTAACAGTGAAAATTTTTAAATGTTTTGGTAAAGAAAGTACGTATTCAAATTGTCAAAATATTTAGAAATACATGCGGAAAATATAATAAGCAGTCAGAAAAAACCTTTACGTCAAACGAGTATTTTAGAATTTGTAACAACTATTACATAACTTGGTTTCAATTATTTTATATTCTCGTCTGTATTGTTAGCGCGTTTACCTTTGCATAATACAACTTTTTTAAACATAAAAATGGATTCTCCCTTAAGCGGACGCCTCTAATAACCGGACAAAAACTTTGGCACCGTGCATGTCCGCTTATGGGAGATTTCACTGTATTAAAGTATGAGTGGATAACAAGGTCTTTAAAATACGCGCGAGTTTTCGAGCACGACGGCGTAGCCGGAGTGCTCGAAATAGAGCAAGTGTTTTAAAGACCAGTTATCCACGAATACTTTACGCTATTTTTTATTATACATGCAATACTGGAAATAAATTACGCACTAAAAACTTCGAAATAATTTTTGTCGTGATAAATCGATAGGGCATAATAATATTGCTACTATAGTTACGAGAATTGTTTACGTTTTTGTCGCGTCCACGTCCCTTGTTGCATTCAGTCGTTTCCTTGACAACCTTTAAAGCTCGGCGAGCTTTAATCGCTTGTTTTCGCACGCTCAGGCGTGCTTTAAACGGCGATTCTGATGCTGGTATAATAAAAATAATATTCTAATGTCACTCAGCTTTCAAGTAATGACAGTTCATCTGCACACTGTACAAGTAACTGTTTCGTTAAGCGGTTAAGCCGTTGTAAGATTGTGCATGATTTAAATAGGAATTAGTTGAGTTTTTAAAACCGTATAGTAGCATAGAAAATATTGAAAAACGTATATGTATTCCAAACTTCCCAATGCATATCTGTCAAATTTGAAGGTTACTGTTCTCAATGCTGGCCTGATTTTAAATAGCTTTCCAATTTCTGGTTGGAATACTATACAGGGTTAACGACAAGGTATTCTACGTATAAGCTACGTTATTCCACTGGTTATATTGGATGTGAATAGCTATAGGTGTAGCTGTACTCTACAAATAATGGGATGTTACAGACTACCATTTCACGTTTTTGTAAACTAACAAGCCTATGTTCAATGGTCATACCCTCCCGGGATATTCTGTATTTTTGTTTTTTATGTCTTCACTGTTTCTGCCAATAGACAATATTATTGACATGAAAAACCACCTTAAGTAAATACTATATACGGTTGTGAACTGAACGGAACCTTCTCAACAGAGTAGAAATCAAGTTTTTGTAACATTTTTATAAAACTATGTTGGGAACCATACAGGTCTGCTGAATTCAGTTTTTGTGACATTTATTATATTTTTTATGGTTTTTAGTGTATTTTGTAAAACTAATCAATTTAATATATTAGAATCGTAATCACTAAGAAAAAATCTAGTCTCGTTATCAACATAAGTTCTAAACTAGTTGAAACGTATCATAAGAGCTTTAACTCCACGTTCTTTTTTTTTGCTTCTTGGAATAGTAATGAGCACAATAGGACGTTGTTGAACTGTTCACTCTACAGAACCTGTTAAGAATGTTAAAAACAAACTTAATTTATTCATACTTGAAATTCATCGGAATTAACATTCTTGACTACGTTAATGTCATTTTGTAGCTTACGTTTTGGTTTTCCTGGAGGACTTCTTCCAGGGGCGCTTTTTTCGGAGATATTTTTGGGGCATTGTGTTGATAACGGATTTTTATTAAAACTTGCCTGCTTTTAAAATTTTATTTATTTGTGTATTGACATGGCTAAATGTTCAAACATCATAAAATATATTTAAATTAAAAACTATTGCAGTGACCAGTTTAGCGCAAAGGTGCAATATATAACCATTGCTAAATTTACTCCGTTTTTGCATTGTTAAGATACCCCTTCAACATCACCAGGATGACGATCATCTGTTAAACAGAGATTTATATTAGCTTCCATTCCTCTTGTGATCCACATGCTTATCAAATTATCAATCCATACCCTGTATCTTCTGTGTTTCTTTCATTAATAACGGTATTATTTTTATCATCATATTTTAATATGTTTTTCATTATCTATCCTCGGTGTCTCTCTTGATTACTATGCTTCTCTAGTTGTTGTAATATAGCCGTTGATCGATTATGTATTTTCTAGTTATATATTGCTACTGTCCACCTAGTTCGTACTCATCCATGAGCTATACATTGCAATATTATTGCTGTTCGTAAACGAATTTGATCTCCAGTTAAATAGGTTGCCACATTTAAATCGTTCAAAATTATATGCCACAATTATTCTAACCAAAATAATAAATCAGTCTGGTCGGTGGCTAAACTGTTCCACTTTTTGCAAACAAAACGAACATTATAAAATATATCCTGCTTTGACAAGTTAGAAAAGATTTTCTTCAGAATGTCGTCAGGCAGATCTGCAATTGTAGCTCGGGGATGCCTGATGTGTTCACTCATGCAGTGCACCTTTTCCATGTTTTTTTGCTTAGATGATTTGCGAAAGTGTGCTAGTAATGATTTCATGTTGCTCACTTTAAATTTTAATTAAGAACTGATTGATGAATGACATAACTTACGAATAATTTGACAGCTATTTAGTCAAAAGTATGGCTTTCTATTTTCTATAGTTTAGAATTAAATACTACACGTTTAAGCAATATCAAACAAACTTCAGGATTTGTCTTTTGTAACGTTATAATGTGCTTGACTAAACGCAATGTTCACCACCCGATCCCGATATGTCCTTCCAAAGCTTCAGTTGGAAGGTATTGAATTACGGCTTAACAAAAAATCCTGGCGAAAGCGGTAGCTTAGCAGCTTGTTTGCCAACTCATATGTCGACAGCATGTGGGTGATAAATATTTTATGTTACCGCCAATTGACGTAAACTCGTACAAAAACACTGATGGCTAAAGCACCACTTGGTTGGGGAATTCGTTATCATTTAATTAATTTGTCCGTGCAGCCATATATTGCTCTGACGTCAGTCTCTGCTCAATATTTTATGTTCGAATGTACCGGAATAGAATTTGACTAAAGTTGTAAACCATTTAAGATAATTGAATTCGTCAGCAAGTGATATATGTGTACATAAAAATAATTAAAGGCGATCATTGCTTTGTTTTAAAGTTATAATTAAAAAAGTTACCTTATTCGCAGAGTAATACCTACTGCGTGAATTTCAGGAATAAACTAAGTGGCTAAATATACTTCAGTAATTTATTCACACTTAACGATATACGACCACTCGTTGTCCTATACTCCTATACCATATAAAAACATACAGGTAGTTTTAGAATGAGTTTTACAATATACATACCTATCTCAACAATTATTTAAAAATTAGTTTGTAGTTGCAATATTTGTGTTACTTATCCTATATCTAATAGACTTGTCCGTCCGTCCGTCCGTCCGGGACGCTGTTTCAGCAGCCAAACCGTAAGAGATAGAGAAAAAAAATTATTAAAGTTATATGTTTGGAATGGTCATGTCAGGTCAGGAACCGAATTTCAGTCACGTGACACTTCCGGTTTTCGAGAAATCACAAAAAAGACTGTTTTTCAAATAGAACGCGTATTAAATAAAAATGTTTCAGCAGCCAAACGGAGCTGCGACCCTCTGCGCCTTAAAACGTCAATCGGTTAGGCAACCACTTTGACACCTTCCAGGTCTGGGTACAGTTTTTATTTAATACGCGTTCTATTTGAAAAACGGTCTTTTTGTTTTTTTAAATGAGACATTTGTCTCACTGGATTGCTTGTTGTTTTACTATTACAATAAACATAATGATAATCAACGTTAACATCGTTTTACTGTAATCTTGTTTAGTGTCCTGCCTCTTCCCTAACTCGTCTGGATGTCCTCCTCCAAGATCAAGCTCTACACGTAATATTGTTCAGATTTTACGAGTCTACAACAAAATATAGGTTAACCGTAAAGTAATAACAATCTCATAAGCGAATTAGAAAAAGGAGGAAGCAATTTGGTCATTAATTATATACTGTTAAAAATAAAATGCTGCTGACGTAGAATAGCCAAAGGTGAGAGTATTAGATAATCCATTAGGGAAATAGGAAATACACTTAATATAAAAACAAAATTGCAATTGCTACAACAAAGTATAAAGGAAGCAGCAGAATACACAGTGGAAAACGGAAGAGCAAAAGGAAATAGATGATAAAGAGTGTAGAATTCTGTAATGTAGAAATATTGAACAGGAGAAGTAGAGCCAAAGAATTAGAATATCGAATACTGAGAAGTATAGCAAAAACAATTTGCAGAAAACATAAGAGAGAACGTCTAACTTACCATAGAGAGCTAGAAGATATCAAAAGCGTAAGTGAAACCAATTTCAGCATATCTGCAAGTTAAGTAGTGGTTAATTATTAGAAAAATATCTGAAAACATTTATTTTGGCGGCTTTTCTACATTACAATTATTTTTAGCTATTATACACGCCTGTTTGGTTCTATTTTTGAAACAATATATCTTAGTCCTGCGGAAAGACCCCCTGAAAATACTTATTTGAATGGGGGTTTTCTATAAATGCCGTTTCCGAGTAAATAAATATAAACGTTTCTGTCTTGTGTTGTAGTAAAGGCTTAACAAGAGCCGAACCCACCCTTCAAGGTCAGAGCATCTACCTGCAAGAAAGTAATAAACTCTTAATTATAGAAATTAAATCATTTACTGGCATTATTACTCACAACGGAAAAACTTGTAACGTTTGTAATTTTTGCAAGTTTAAATTGTAGTTCAAATTTGATTATTTTAAGTCATTAATTACTTCTACTATTACTAACATATGCTGGAGAAACGTGAGCCGTCACCAGCAGAACAAAACAGCCCTTGCGAATGGTAGAAATGAATACGCTACGAACTATAGTGGGAAAACAAGATTAGATAGAGTGCGGAATGACATAGTAAGAGAAGAATGCAACATAACCGACGTAGTTACATTTGTAAGAAGGAGAAGGTTAGAATGGAATAACCATGTGGAAAGAGCAGAAGAAAACAGTCTTATTAAGCTAGCACGTTATTCAAGACCAGGAGGGAAGCGAGAACCAGGGAGGATTCCCAAAATATGAACTGAAAGTTGGGATTCCTTAGGAGAACAATACAGGCGTGAAGAAAAACAGGCGATATAGCCCACAATAACAGAAGAAGAAGAATTACTTCCCGCGGGTAGCTCTAGTCCAAGGTTGTCAACAGCTGAAGTAAGAGTGTCGAGTCAAGATTATGCAGGTGTCTATTTTGTTTAACTAGATTTGCAAATTAAAAGAAAAGTTCTGATTTTAAATATGTACACTATACACGTTCCTACCTGGGCATTATGTTAGGTTAAGTGGAAGAACAACATTAGTTGAACTTCGCCTTTTTTCTGTATCCGAGAACATAAAGCCATTTATTATTATTATTAAATAAGGTTTTTCCGGTTGGTCTCTGCTTTTCGGGCGGGGCGGCCTTCGTTGGTGGCGGATACAAAGGGTCCTCACGGCAACCTGGAGCTCGAATATCTCGAAAGAGACCACAATTAAATAATCTAATTTCAGCTTATTAGTCCCGGGTTTCTCCAGATTATAGGTTTGATAAGGCCAAATAAAATTATTTTACTATATAATTCTCACTATGTTCTCTATGCAGGTACAGTAAATGGTATATTATTATTATTAGCTTTTCCACAGCACTGTAGTGTTTTTAAAATCTACATATGGTTCTGAATTAATCCATTCCAAATGAAACAGGTTTATAGAATAATTAGAAGTTCGACATTTTTTATGTCTTCTCGGATCCTTTTTACCTAACCTAACCTCTAAAACCATTTGTAAACCTATGCACATTTTCTTCTTCCCTTATTACAAACGACGCCGACGACATATCTAAAAAATTAAGTTTGGCGTTTCTACCTTACCTCATAACAGATTCCTATCAATAAATACACACAATTGAACTATATCAAACTCCACTCATACTATACGTACACTATATGGAGTTAAAAAAATCCATGAAGTATGAGGCCTGAAAAACTCTAGTTACATTAGGCGTTAGACACAATTTGATGTGAAACTTTGTTGGGTAATATTAAAAATGTTAAGCCGCCAGTTCGTTGAGCTATCGCTCAAATATGGCAGTCAGTTGAGGCAGTTAGCTCCCTACAACCAAACTCGAAACAGGGTGTGCCGTTCCCCGCATGTACGGGCACATAACGGGCTTTTAGGGAAATGGGACTTACGGTCGGATTTAACATACCCAAGGCGCAGCCTACAAGTCTGAGATTTGAGTCTCACCTCATTGTTGTAAAGGGAAACTATTTCGACCTTTGGTCGGATATTTGGAGAAATTGTATCCTTCCGCCAATATATCTCTTCAAATAAAAGTTGGCTAGTTTTTAGTTTTTCATCACAAGCCAATATTTCCTGGTAGCTGTTTTGAGAAGCAAAAGCTCAGCGAATAGGTAATACTTGTATTTTGTTAAAGTGCAAGGTACCCCGACATACCAATTATTTTAGGTATTTGTTTTACGGTTTCAATGATGCAGATCTAGGTATAGTACACTTAAGGAATTTTAAAAAACGCAAACAGAGGCTCGTAAATGTATTTTTTTGTATTCGCTCCCCAAACTGGTTACTTTGGAAACTGTCTAGGATCCTCAAAATGGCCATTTAGAGGCCTTGTACTTAAAGTCGTCATGGCAACATTTTAGCGGACTCAAACATTAGTTGCCATGACGACTTTAAGTACAAGGCCTCTAAATGGCCATTTTGAGGATCCTAGACAGTTTCCAAAGTAACCAGTTTGGGGAGCGAAAAATACATTTTCACGTGGCCTCCTAATATAATGCCGCGTTAATGGTAATTGAAACTTCATATTATAATGTTTGGAGAGCTAATACAAAAAAACGTTGTATGCAACACGTCCTCAAATGGCTTTAGAGGACTCATCTTCATATTACGGAAACATTACGACTCGTCCCCTAAAGCCTTGCTTTGAGGACTAGTTACATAAAGTACTATAATGAGTCTATATTAAGCTACACACCCAACAAACTACAGAGCTTGCAACTTCTCCCTGTGTTCTTCTTCTGTCTTCATATCCCGGCATCACTAAAATTTCAATACAATGTTGTTCATATAAATAAACCATTCCGAGTTATCTCACTCTAAAATCTTAATGTACTCACGTACATCAAAAATGTTTAAATTAGGGGAGTAACTTTTCACTTTAAGTTATTTTGAGGTATGATCAGTTGTTTCAACAAATAAAAACTATCACGACTGTCTACATTACTGACTTACAGGGGATGTATCGCAGAAATCTAAGTTGTAAAACGAAAAAATCGAAGAATAAATTTTCAAATCGCAGTTTTCTATGACGAACTGTTTTAAAGATGTATAACTTTTAAAAGCAATGTTGACCGCCTATGACATTACAACGACATCAAATCATATTTGCGGCGTTCTCTTTACGGACTATACTGCAAGTAAAAAGTTCATTGTCGCATATTCTCTATACAGAGGTTAAAATGAGACTTATGGATAACGAAAATCAGCGAAGAAGTGAAGAAAATAAGAGTGATAGTAAAATATTGTAAAATTAGACATTTTCACTTACTACCGCGGTAGAACAACATTCAACAACTGTATAAATAGCTCAATAGGGGCTGGCACATTCAGTCTCGTGTTGGTGTGACGTCACGCTCTACACTGGCTTGACACACCCACAAATATTAAATTCACACAAGCAACATGCGGTTTTCGCCGTTGTTCTTACATATCTTTTTACCATTATCAGTGAAAAAAAATTTTTTTTTCGATAAGACATCATTAAATAAACTAACGAGCACTTTTTCATATTTTTTCTAAAAATTACGTAAAAGAGGCTGTTAAAGTTTTACGTCATTGAAAAGAAGAAAAATTTCTTATCAACTTAATACAATATAGGGGTACCTTGTTATTTATAAAAATTAAAGTAGTTATTATGCGTTACCCTTAAATAAATAGTACCTTGGGATGAAAACCAAATACTGAAGAGCTTTTATTTGAACTATTTCTCGAGAATATGTATATCTACTGAGGCATCTATATATTCCATACTTTTCGTACACCCTGTATAACTATCCCTTTTTGCGTTCTCCAACATGCAATAACGCGTACACAAATAGCAATTAATTAACTGAAAGGTTCTAATTCGCACTGTCAATATACATAGTAAATATACCAGGAATAAAGAAAATAAAACAAATTGCTATTAATGAAAAAATGTATATGTCTTAAATATATCGGTAAAAGAGTAACTTATCGTTGCCAATCTTGATGAGTCAGTTTACCAATGACAAATTGGCATTTATACTAGGTGAGTTTTTTAAAATGTTACAAGGCAATATTTCGAAAACGGTGTCAAATATTTTCATTAAATTTTGGTGAGGTCATAGGGAGATAATGGGACATATTTAAACGTAAGTTATATAATTACCCCCGTCTCTATTTTTAGGGGTAAGGGGTAACTTTGGAATTTTAAATAGGATGATGTACTTTTGTTTATAAAATTCGAACCTACGTAGAAAACTACGTATGTGTACAAAACATTTTTGGATTTGTTGTTTGGGTTACGGAATTATGATTAACTAAATTTTGATTGCATTTAAAAAATTAATAAATTTTACGAATAAATCAAGTTCACTGAGTCCAGAATTATTATTTGTTTCCATGGAAATGAGTTATTTTTACTTAAGTCAGTTGAAAATTTTGACGTTCTATCGATTATTTTTTTTTATTTTATAACCTAATGAATCATAACTCTGTAACCGAAAAGCAAGTCAATTTTTTGTACACATACGTAGTTTTTTACATAAATTCTAATTGTATAAACAAAAGTACATCATCATATTTAAAATTCCAAAGTTACCCCCACCCCTCAAAACAGAGAGAGGAGGTAAATGTCAAAAATATGTTTTTATATGTCCCCCCATCTCTCCCTATTACCTCACCAAAATTGCATTAAAATATGTTATACCATTTTCATTTAAGAAAACAAAAAAGACCGTTTTGCAAATAGAACGCGTATTCACCACACGTACGTATATGACGTCATTGTTGGTAGCAAACTACCAGTCGCATTCGTCTTGATAAAATTTGCCTAGAATCTAACCTAAAAAGTTAGGATTAGTATAATTAAGATAATAATTAGTGTTAGAGACTGAAATTCGGTTCCTGACCTGACATGACCATTCCAAACATATAACTTTAATAACTTTTTTCTCTATCTCTTACGGTTTGGCTGCTGAAACAGCGTCCCGGACGGAGAGACAAGTCTATTATATATATGGACTAGCAGTCCAGTGAGACAAATGTCTCATTTAATAAAACAAAAAAGACCGTTTTGCAAATAGAACGCGTATTCACCACACGTACGTATATGACGTCATTGTTGGTAGCAAACTACCAGTCGCATTCGCCTTGATAAAATTTGCCTAGAATCTAACCTAAAAAGTTCGGATTAGGATAATTACGATAATAATTAGTGTTAGAGACTGAAATTCGGTTCCTGACCTGACATGACCATTCCAAACATAAAACTTTAATAACTTTTTTCTCTATCTCTTACGGTTTGGCTGCTGAAACAGCGTCCCGGACGGACGGACAGACAAGTCTATTATATAAAGGATGAGGAAAAATTTAACATTATTTTTTATTCACGGAGTAGATGTTTTAGTTGTATTTATAATTACGCATGTGTACATATATAAGACATTCGATTAAAAATACGAGGGCTGGCCATGAATAATAAAAGAATTGATAATTATTTTATAACGTAATATCATTTGTAGGGTAATATATTACAATTTGTAACGTCTTGTTAGTGAGCGGGTGATGACAGTTAATGAATTCTAAAGCATTCAGTAACAATGAGTTGTTATCCATGGTCAACCTTTCTATATTTTTTGTTTAAAACAACCCCTAATGCATAATAAAAAGTTTTTAATTGACTCGTTTATATAAGTCCATAATATATGCATATAAAGTGTACTATGCAGAACATGATCTAGAAGTTCAATGGCGATTTGAAAAACTGCACATCAACAAGATACTATCAGCATAATATACTAAAAACAAGTACCCACGCTTATCTCATCGGTTAATCAGCCACGTATCTAATCTAATACCAGGCCATACACACTGGAAGGCGTTTGTACATCAGTTGTCTAGTCAATTTCGCACCCTACAGTGAGCTTTTTATAATTCTCGGCAGCAACATGTCTTTAGAACCATTTTTAGAAAAAAAGTACAAACTGGAAACAAGTGAAAATTATGAAGAATATTTGAAAGCCTCTGGTAAGTTAGAAATCTGTCCTATTCGGGAGCTTTCAATTTAGTTTCACCCTGTAAATGTACTTAAATCGTATATTAAACTATTTACTGTATCAATCAAGGATAATTCTATATAGCGCTTGACCGCCTATATAAATGTAGAAAATAATAACTGTTTGACTTCGCATATTTTTTTAAGGTTTTTTCCGTTTAAGAATGTTGAAAGTAGATGTCAAGAATGGAGTTTATACGTTGTTCGGAAATTTCCAAGTTAGTGTTCCACGAACAAGTTCATGATATTAAGAAGTATTCAATTAATTGTTTTTTTAATGTCTGTTATATACAAGTCTTTTTCTTGAAGTCGAACTTTATCTAATCACTATCTTTATTTAGGTGTAAACATGATGGTGCGTAAGGTCGCAGTCACCGTGTATCCTATCCTCGAGTTATCTAAGTCTGGAGATGAATGGTGTCTAACCTTCTTAACAAAATTTCAAAATACAGTTATCAAGTTCAAAGAAGGCATAGAAGTGGATCAACAGACAGCCAATGGTCGGAAAACCAAATCAGTATTTACGATTGATGGAACAACTATTCACGAAGTTCAGACAGATAACAAAGGGAAAGAAATGGTCAATGACATTATTTTCTCCGAAAATGAAGTCAAAATGGTGAGTTCACCTACGTTTAAGTAATATAATGCGATGCTGATTCAATGCAACATGCGAAATTCTAAAACATATATAGCGAGAATAAATAGTATGTTTGAGAAAATGATCTTTGGCAGTTGATGTTTGTTTTGTAGATATGAATTGTGAATCAATAGCGAAAAATAGATAATCAGACGTTTCCAAGTAGATTATCATGCGACACAACCATCTACATCAAATATTTATTAATGGACAAATATTTAATATGGAATTTCGTGTCAAAATTGAAAACATACTTCGAATATACTTTTGTTAGATATATTTATATTTAATGGTATATAAACAAGATTTATTGTAACATTAAAATTGTATTTTTTACATGGTTTTAATTGTTGTAATTATAATATCGGATGCATTACAAGCTTTTTCGTTTGTTTCAGATAATGAGAATCGACAACGTCGTTTGCACCAGAATCCATAAGCCATATATTAAATAATGTTGAAATTCTATATATTGTAATGAAAACATGTAAGCTTTTCTATGGTTTGTTCTAATGTGATATACGTTTCTAAATACATGGTTCTTCAGGTAGTGTGTACTTCCTATTTTTCATACTCATATATCTCATACAAATTACTGTTATTTCACAGGATATTAAAGTTGAAGTTGATAATTTTCTATTTTTTATCTATCACATTGCCTACAATTTTTGGTTTTTGATCTTTAATGTTGTTATTAAATAGGGTGTCTCAAAAACGTATCAGAAATATTTTTGGTTGGGTTGGGTAACTCATTTAGAGTCGAAAAATTTAAATAAACGTATATCCTAAACTTAGCCGTTAACGAGTTATTTTTTATTTTATAATTTTTGGGGTCACCATCACCTAGGCTCCTAGGCCATGAATGCTATTTGTTTTCTATAACAATTGAACGACATTGTTGACAAACAGTAATATTGTTTTCAGACTTAACTTTAAAATTATTAAAAAGTTAAATAGTTACAATTGTTGTATTAAACAGTTTGTTAACATATCGAATTACAGTGAAGAGATTATTTTCGAACGCGAAATACACAGATATCGTGTACGTGCATGGTTTGTGTGATGGCAATGTTTTAGCGGCGCAACAAGAATACAAAACACGGGGCAATGCAACCAAGGCATGCGGCTGGCCAAGCTATTGTTCGTATGCCCGTAAACAATGAAGGGTATATTCTTTATTTATTAGAAGAAGATCTGACCTTACGTGTGTGTATTGGAATATCCAGCAATCACGCTTCTTATGCACAAATAAGTACGCCATGATTTTATTATAACCCAGTGTTTTGTCACTTATTGGGTTTGGAGAACAATAAGAAGGAAGTGTTTCCACCCATACCATTATCAAAGAGTTCAAGCTTTGGCCAATGATGCAGGAGCTCGTTTAAGATTTTGTAACTGGCTTCAGACGCATGAAAATACTCTGCCTAATATTTTGTGGACTGACGAGGCCTACTATATGAGAGGCGAAATTACTATTTTTCATAATTTCCAGGAATGAGCAAGAGAAAACCCTCATTTAAGACAATGCTCTCATTTCCAACAAAGATTTAGTGTGAATATGGTGGCTGATAAATGTTACGGTCTAAATCTACTTTTACGACACACACAAAAATTATCTAAAAGCTAAACGGCCAGCGCGGACGATCGGAACAATGACTCACGTAGGGCCGCTGCCCAACTCGCAACAAAATATGCCGGCTAGACATCAGTGGAGCGAGGGAGGGTAGATTACGAGATTACCTACAGGCAACGGCCAAAGGGACGGTAAACAACAATAAAATTAAGTGCCACCCGGTTTCATCGATGTAAACGAAAATGCAAAGATAGACCCATATATAGACCGGAAAAACAAGTGAGCCTACCTTCTAACTTATCACCTTGGCGAAATCCAAAGCTCAACGGGAATGGAAAATAGATATGCACAGTCTCACGACACTGCAGCGGCAAGCGTCGCCGACTTACCTGTAACGCTTAAACACTCAGGCTTCGCCGTACGTTTATCTTTACACAGCAACTTGAAAGTGGACATGCACAGACTCGTCGGAAATCATAAGGCCTCGTGCAAAATACCGTTCTATTAATCTCACACATGTAAATTAGTGACACACAAAAGGTAGACACAGTCATATATGGACTAAACTACATAGCCCAGCTGGGAGACGCTTTAACTCTAATTATAATTAAACAAACTCATGAAATTAGTTCACCGCGGCCTCAGCGACGCTTGAAATGTTTCTACAAAAAACGCACCTATTATGCGCGAACAACTGAATAAATTTAGTTTTACAAAAGGCCTTGGAAGACCGTTATGAATCAGAAAATTATCATTTAAATTAGGCCTGAACAGTTGAATGAATTTGATTATTAATGCTAATTACACACGCTACCTGAATAGGTCCGCCGAGCGATGGCGCCACGGCGGCTAGCGGGCTCACCAACTGCAACGAACGTACTGCGGAGGCATGGGAGTCGAGCGGCACCTGAGGATAATCCAACAACGATGCAAGGTTTGAATTAAGTCCCCCTCTGAACAATCGAAACGGACGAGACCGAAGACTTGTACAGCTCTGCGATTGAATCCCCAGCTATGGGAGAAAAGCCTCTTCACGGACCCACGAGATTATGCAAAACTGGCGGTCGTACCAACACACAAGGCACCACAAGCTCACTCCAGAAAAAAACCACACTACCTCTCGCTTTGACCGTCTGTCGAGAAGTCTCTCAATCAACAAAACACAACAACAAGGCCGCGACTCACGCACGAAGCGCAGGGGGCGACAAACTCGACCTATAACGACTGTCTGCTGTAACGGCCGGAGACTGACTAATGCCAAAAGAGACGGCAAAATGTGTAGCCAATCAAATCGTAGTTTGCCCCGCGTGACAACGGCTAGGCAAGCCGCGGACGAGAAGAGCGACAGAAGCTTAAATTATTCAAGGAAGATATCTCGCTCGCTCCCATAGGCTACGTTTCAAAATTGATGTAAATGAGACGAAACAAAGTGCAGCTGCAACGAAAACGACTAGATCCCAGAGCGGTGCGGAGTTGCGTGCGTGTCAACTTTAGGATTTTAGATGCAAATAGCTGAAGTACTATACGAGAAAATATGACTGAAAAAGAGCCTATATACAAGCAAACTCGTCATTTTTGTACCAAAACTACTCCAACAGGTGGCATATCGGTAAAATATAAAAATGGCCTGTCACATATCCTAAATGATAGCTTAATTGGACCATTTGAATTACCATAATGTTTGAACGCTGAAAATTACGATTTTTACTTCCTTTTGCAATAAAAGAAGTATTGGATTCACCCCAAAAATTCGAAATTGAGTTTTTAACAGATCTTCACGTTTTAGAGTCCCCTGAACCCAAAAAACATGTTTTTGTTCATTGGTCTGTCTGTCTGTGTGTCTGTCTGTGTGCCTGTGAACAGAATATCTCAAAAACGAAAAGAGGTATGGCGTTGAAACTTCATATATAAGTTTTTTGTACTATATAGATAAGACAGCAAACTTTTGAAAAAAATTGCATAACCGGAAGTAGGTGTTTACTCTTGCGATTTTTCAGTTTTTTTCGATTTTTTCAAAAACAGCTCTAACGATTTCTTTCAAACTTTATATTTTTATTACATTTTTAATGTGTATTGACGTGAAATAAGTAATTTTCCAGTTGAATACCTCTAAAATGGGTTTCTTTTGTTTTTTTTTTATTTTTTGTATCAACTCCTATTTTAAGTAGAACACCCGGTATATTATTACATTTTTGAATTCAGCTTAAAATCCTAGAGAAAATTTGTCTCTTGATCTAATGCTCTATTTTGTACGGTTTTTGTACCATTTGCAATTTTTTAAAATTTTTGACAAATGCTGAAAAATTTTAAACCAAATTTTTACCTAATTATAAGATCACTGCAAAAGGAAATTGTGTGAGTGTATCACACCAGATTTTTTTTAGAGAATTTGTTGCCGATATTATTGGAAGTCCCGTTAAATATTATACACGAAATGTGGTAAGAGCACGCTCATGCAAGTTTGCGCGTAAGGAGTTAGCTTAACTTGGTTTAACACGTATTTTCTAGAGAGATGGATTGGAACAGGCAGTTCAGTGGCATGGCCAGACCTAACTCCCATGGATTTTTTCCTCTGGGGTCACATGAAATATGTAGTTTATGCTAGCGAAGTACACATTTTGCAGGAATTACGTTTTAGAATACAAGAGGTCGCAGATACTATTCACAATAACCCACAAACTCTTTTACGAACCCAACAATCATTTTTACGACAATTTCGAGCATTTCTGTGAATAATAATAAAATAATAGTATAATATTAAAGTTTATTTAGTAAGTTCACTTTTATGAATGTTAATCACAAATTATAAAAACAAAAATAACTGGTTAACAGTTTAATTTAGGATAATCTTTATCTATACTTTTTGAATCTAAATGAGTTACTCCGTTGATTCCTAAAATAATTCTGGTACGTTTTGGGACACCCAGTATATGCAGACGGTGGGAAAATGAAGCGCAATAAACAAGAACTACACGATTTACACGACTGTATTCAACTTCTCTTTCATAAATGCTGATCTCTCTATTCCGTACCATTATTTCCCGGCTTCTAGTTACATGATCGGCGCAACTTCATACCAGCTTAGCTACTGGTACAATTATATTAAGAAACTACGTAGATACACATTGAAGAACATAATGTAGTACTATAATTAAAAGCTGCTATGATATTCGAACATCTACTGTTAAATGTTTTAATATTATATATGTTCAATTTCCTGAACAATACATGATACATTTAATAGCTCTACAAGTTAACTGTATAATGCGTTCAACCCTATGAAGTTATCTGGTAGCGGGGACCCGTAGTTAAACCGATCACCAGGTTGTAATTTTAATTCTATAAGCAAATTTACATGTGACAATTTATTACAGGCCATATTTTCATCCATTTTGAAAGTTTCGTTTGACTACATTTTTACATTTCTTCTTAACAATGCAAGAGCATGCCACTGCAGTCAGTCCGTACGTGGATAAATTTTGTACAGACCGTCAATTTAAAATTGCTGAGAAGTCGCAACGTATGTGGTATTAAAAGGACAACACGCATTTTGCAAGGGTTTGCCTATACGTTCAAAAATGCACACGCTAATCTCTACATTTGTTGCCGTCTTTGTCATTGTTCGGCAAGCAGTTATACCGATAAAAACTAATTTATTGCCAGAACAATGCTCGAACTCCAATACGTTCATTTTCAATGTCTAGATTCCACAACATTTGCTTATGGAAAACTGCGTATACCCTCGTATTGCATTACATTTCATGAGCACTACATTTGTAAGTAAGCCTGCTAGTTTACTACGTATTTGGCTACAGCTCATTTCGCACTCGCATCACATTGAAGATGCTTACCTCAATTCTGCTGCTTCAGCGTTTACGCCCATAATTACCATATGAGTTTGGGACCTTTTTCGGATCGCCATCATCAGCTGCCAGCCGCTCCGTGCATTTATAGGGCACGTGTGTTGACACATAACTTACGTTATGTTGCCGTACTTTATTGATGTTGTTTTACATGTTTTAAGTAGCTACCTCCGAATCTCACTACTTAGTTACTTTTTTCTAATGCCATATAGGTTGTTGACGGCTAGGAGGCTAGCGCCCCTGCCCTCCTAAGGAGCAGCCGCCACTGCCTATAACATGACATATCCCAATCATTTATTTTTTAATTCTCCAACCGAAGATCGTTCGTGCGAATCTTTTGTTTAGCAAGATTTTTATATTCGCTTTGATTGCTACAAGACAATTATACTCGACCAAATTATTAAGAAAAGAACACTCGCGCTACGCTATCTCGTTTAATTGCTAGGCAACCAATGCTCATAAAATAAAAATCTTTCAGACAAGAGTCGAGCACTCGTGATCTTACTGTTGAGAACAAACAGTTCTGATTAACGAATAATAAAAAATTGTCGATTTATGTCCAAATTATACCGCTCCCTGTATTAAGTCCACTATACAGGGTGTATCTCAATTGCTTTGCCAACCTTTAAGGGGTGATTCCTTGATCAATTCTAAAATAAAAAGTTCATATAAACATGGGACCTAAACGGCTTCGTTTTCAAAATACAGGATGTCAAAGTTTAAAAAAAAATGTTTTTTCAAAAATTTGGAAAACGACTAGAAACTTGGTGTAGGTTAGTATTTCATAAAGTGGCATTGTGCGGTCAAAATAAATTTAATTTATTTTCTCCAGTGGCGTGCATCGGGGCAACCTCAGTTACCTTATTTTAGAAAAATCTAATACGCCACTGTTTTTAGCCAACAGTTTTGTAGCTATTATAAGATTGTTTGTTATTAAATAATATTTTTTTAAAACTTCTTTAAACTGTATTTTGAAAACGAAGCCGTTTACGTCCCATTAACGTCCATTGAACGAAATTGTTACAGATTTTTCCGTTTTTCTCGAAAAAAGTTTATTCTATCAAAACAAATAAAAGATGCATCTTTTGTATAGTTTCAATGGATGAAGCTAAAAAACTTGTCGTATTGGCTGAAAAACACGATGCACGCCACTGGTGGAAATAAATTAAATTTATTTCGACCAAACAATGCCACTTTATAAAATACTAACCTACACCAAGTTTCATTAGAATACCTCTAGGCGTTTTCCAGATTTAAAAAAAAACTTCAACATCCTGTATCTTGAAAACGAAGCCGTTTAGGTCCCATGTTTGTATGAACTTTTTATCTTAGAATTAATCAAGGAATCACCCCTTAAAGTTTGGCCAAGCAATTCAGATGCACCCTGTATATTTATATAAAATGGAACTACGCAGATAATGATCCAGAAGTCGAATCACGATTTGAAAAACCGCACATCAACAAGATGCTATCAGTATAACATACTTGGAAATAAGTATGTTACGCTTATCTTATCTATAGGGTTTCCACCTGTTCCTTTTTGGCAGACAGTCCATCTTTTTCGAAAGAAATGTCCTTGTGGCGTTTTTGCTCCAAAAATCCCCCTTTTCAAGACAATGCAGATTTTATATTTTTTCTCAAATTGAACTCGTAGTCTCATTCAGATCTGGTATGTGTAGAATAAAGCAACGGAACTGTCTGTAGAAGCTTTGTTTGCGCTTATATTTTAAAATAACCTCTTATAAGAACATATTCTAAATTAAAAATATTTCTTACAAAACCTACTTTTCGAAGACACTATAACTGAATTGGTTTAACCAGACTAGTCGGCAATGTATTTGCCCCTTGTATTACTCCCAAATCTCTCAAATGTTTTTTTCTAGTTTCACAAAGGTTGACAACCCTAATCTTTTTTCATCTGATAATAAGCCACACATATCTAATCTAATACCAGGACATGCACCTTGCCCACTGAAAAGTGTTTGTACAGCAGTTGTCTAATCAATTTCAGGCCCTGCTGTGAATTTTGTATAGTTCTGTGCATCAACATGTCTCTAGAATCATTTTTAGGAAAAAAGTACAAACTGGCAACAAATGAAAATTACAAAGAATATTTGAAAGCCTCTGGTAGGTTGGAAATCTGTCTTATTCGCTAGTTCTCAATTTAGTTTCTCACTATAAAGGTCCGAACACACATTCCCGGACCGTGCCAGGGCCGGAACACGGCCGTCACCCGGTTATGTCTCGGCCCGTTCATCTAGAAACCACACATGTCCGTGTGCCGGCCGTGTTCCGGACAGTGGGACTCGGAAGTTTTGTCAGTCTGCTTCGAAATCTTTGACGTGATCGGTTCAAGATATACGGGAATATTGTCTCAATTTTCTTCCAAACTCTGTCCTTGTACTCTGCATTTCTGAACTTTTCATTAGCTTGGTTATATTCTTATAGAGTACCGTAAACTTTCGAACCTCCTCTATCAGTCGTTCTATGTCTATATTCACCCTATATAAACAATGAATTATAAAGTTTTCAAATTCTGCGATCAAAATACACCCACTAAGTATTTTCCAAACGCTAACACTTGTGTGAAAGCAGATCTAATCTACCACCGAGACCGGACCGTCACCGTCAAAAAGTAAGCAAAACTATTATCACCCGGCCCGGGCCCGGTCCGGTGACGGCCCCCGGACATGACACGGTGATGTGTGAACAGATGCATTTAATTTCACTGTGCAATTCATTCACCGGGTGACGGCCGTCACACGGCCGTCCTCCGGCCCTGGCACGGTCCGGGAATGTGTGTTCGGACCTTAAATGTACCTAATTCATATAAACGATTGACAAAGATTAATTTCACACAGCTTGACCGCGTTTTGATGAGCCTATATAAATGTAGAATACATATGTATATAATAATTTGTTGATTTTGCATATGTGTGTAGAGTTTTTCTGTTTAAAAATGTTGTAGTAATAGATGTCGCATATGGAATTTATATCTTGTTCCAAAACTTTTAAGTGTTCGATGAATAAGTTTTTAATTCAAGGTCCGGCAGAAAGAAGTATCCATTTTAAATTGAGTTGTTTTTGTTAACGGCTAAATTTTTATTCAAAAATCAAACAAAAGGTTCTTCAGGAAACACGATAATTTTATTTTTTAAACACTACATCGGTCAAGTGACCTCCTTCTCGCTGCTGGCACTCTTGAAGCTGCTCTTACCCTTTCAGCATTTTCAAGTATGCGTACAGAACGAGTTTGTTCCTTTTGCTTTTTCTTTGGCACATGAGGCAGTAGTGCGAAACTTGTGTACCCACTTTTTAATTGTTATTCGACTAGGAACTGCATCTTGTGGATTTAAATGAAAGCAACGACGAAATAAACGCTGGGTGGTTACAACAGAATTGTTATTTTTAAAATAAGCTTCAACCGCAAAAGAACGTTGAATAGTTGACCAATGCTCTATATTCACAGCTAAACTGACATTTCTCGCAAACACTTTGACAGCTTTCTTAAATTTCCATTTATCGCGAAAGCATGGTGACTTAATTTGAATTTATATCGAATTATATTATGAAATGAATTAACTTTAAAAATGGATACGTCATTCTGCCGGACCCTGTATCAAGAAATATGCAATGAACTGAAATATGTGTATTATGTATGTATAGGTTTTCTTCTTCAATTTAAACTTAATTTTTATTTAGGTGTAAACATCATAGTGCGTAAGATCGCACTCAACGTGAAGCCTATCCTTGACTTATCTAAGTCTGGAGACGAATGGTGTGTAACCCTCTTACTAAAGTTTCAAAAATCTATTATACCGTTCAAAGATGGCATAGTGGATCAACAGACATTCAATGGTCGGGCAACCAAATTTACAATTGATGGAACAACTATTCACGGATTCCAGGAAGATGACAAAGGGAAGAAAAACTTTGTTGACATAATGTTCTCGGAAAATGAAGTTAAAATGGTGAATTCACTCTTGCATTTAAATTTAAGTAATATAGAAATATTGATCTTGGCCGTTTGGGTAGTGTACGCCGATGTTGGTTCAATACAATGCTCTAAATTCCAAAATAAAATCCAACTGTTTTAAGTTTGAAAATCCCTTACTGTATACGAGAAAATAAGGTTTTGTCCGTTGATGCTTATTATCAATGCCGAAAAAAGATACTTAATCAGACGTTGTCAAGTAGATTATCAATGCGATTATGCGACACAACCATATCAAATATTTATTGATGGACTAACATTTAATTTGGAACTTCTTGTCAAAATTTAAAACATACTTCGAATTTACATCTGTACGTGGTTTTAAAAATTGTCGTAATTATAGTATCGGACGCATTGCTAGCTTTTCTGTTTGTTTCAGATACTGAGGGTTGATAACGTCGTTTGTACCAGAATATTTAAACCATATACGAAATAATTGATCTGTATATATTATAATAATAACAATAATAACACTAAAGTAATAATACTTTTTATATTCTAATGAAGATCACAAAGCTTTTTATGGTATAATGGTTTGTCAGACTGTTTGTATTATGCATTCTTCATACTTATATATTACATAAATATTACAGCATTTAAATATCTTTCTGTTCATACAAGTTATTATTTCACACCATATTACATTTGAAGTTAAGAATTTACTATATTATAGTTATTGCCTACAATTTTTGCTTTTTGATTATTAATGTTTCTATTAATATATTACACATACTCAACAATTAACTATTTTTTACTACTACTAACACTAAACAAGAAAGATTATTAAACAAAATCGAACAAAGAAATATACTATTTAAATACTATTTAAAAACTATTCATTTGACGAGTGGCACATTAAAGCAGATGTTTTATTTCCAAAATGCATTCATATCCTAAAGTAAACAAATGGGTGCAACAATTCACCAAGAAGACCAAATCTGCACTAGAATCTACGTTTTTTCCGGCGTAAATCAGCTCACAATGCGTCCGTCGCTAAAGAAAATTCCCAGCAAATACGTCGTATAACTTCGAAATGGAAATCAAGAATCCACAACATTTTCGAAAAGGAAATAGATGCCGGAAAAATATTCCCATCATGAAACTTCGTATGGAAAGTTTAATACCGCTGGAAGCGCATATGCAATATAGCACTAGAATAAAATCACTACAATCTTACAAAACTTTACTATAAGCAGGATACTAAACTGTGAATACCCAAAACAATCCCGTAATCAACAGAGTTTAACGGATCAGTTGAGCTAATCCGGTGAGGGGTGGGTTAACGCTAAAATTATTAAAACCAAACCACTCACGAATCTAAATTAGAAGATTTTCTGGTAGACTGGTAATCGCCACTTAATTGAAGGGCAAAATCTCGAAAATACATTTATCAGACTCTTTGATAAGCTATAAACCTATTATAGCAAGAACAAGATACAAATTCAGTGTAATTAAAGTGATATTTTTATTTTATATTCAAGCAGGTAAAGAATTTAAGAGGGCAGTTACTCGTACCAAAATAAGATATTAAAACTATGATATTTACACTTAAGTAATTCAGGCAAACCTCATATTAAATCCACGACTCATACACGCAGCGTTCACAGCATAAAGTTTGTAATATCAAAAATAAGCTGAACACACAAATTCACAAAGCTCAAGGCATTTAGGAAATATGTACACATAAATTAATAATTCATCAATATGTCAATAGGTCCGGCATAAACAAGAAAATGTCAATATCGTAAGTTTTCAAACTGATTTACGTCAATACACTTTAAATTGCAGCAAAACATTTATCTATATAAAAGCAAGGTTGAGACTTATCTGTAGCATCCAGTATTCTGCGAAAACGAAATCCAAACACGCCAAAGTCACCAACAGAAGCTCCGGTCACAATCTAGAAAGTTCGTCGATACATAAACTCGATCAATCCGAAAACGCCAGATTTCACAAATCTAAAAAGAAGCCCTAAAGCAATAGAACTCCAATAGTGTACAGAAGCGGCGGAGGTGCAGACTTATAAAGAAAATGAATAACGTCAAACGGCCTACAATCGGTCAACGACCGGGCTTATTCTAAAACTCCAATAGATTCACCTGCTGGTGCGGAGAAGCATCATTCACTAAATCACAAATCCCCATAGCAGGTCAGATACAAAGTCTTTCTAACGATTTCGATTATTTGTTTTTAGCTAGTCTCGGTTCACTTGACAACCAAGACAAAACCGATCAGTAAGGAGTTACTAGACGATCATACCAATACTCACGGCAACCAAATGCACAACTTTGTTAAGCAGATTATGCACTACGCCAAAACCCAACAGAAAACGTCTGAAAAACTATTCGATATGAGATATCACGTGCAGATTCGCTCAAATAAGCCAAACAATGTAACATCGGGAATGAACTGTCAAATAAATTAAAACACGGTGTACAAGAGATATTATCTACTGTACTCGAATGCCAGCTGTCAATCTTCAACATATCAAAATAAATGCTTAATTTGTTAGGTAAATATCGAGCTCCCTGAGCTAATTAACCAGCGTAACTCTTTCAGAAGGGGTTTAACAAAACCAGGAAATAACACGAGGATGGAAATTGCAAGAGTCCAACTGAAACGTACACCTACAATTCTCAACGTAACCTCGTGGCAGAAAAAACACATATATTCTCTAAAATTGCATCACCAATAAGTAGCTTTTAGAAGGAAACTAAGGTGAGTTAAATCGCTGGGGCTAAAGTTAGTAAATAAGGCAAAAATAGAGGCTAATATCAAAATAACAAGGTTTCGCAAGAAAAGAATGCTAATCGCAAATTCGAAAGTCACTGAAAACTATACTGGCAACCTGAAATACACGACCGGTGTTTGAAGTTATCAGAACTACAGAGCAACAGCGGGTGGAAATACGAAGCTACATAATCTACGAATTACTACAATTGAATGGTTCCTGTTATGCCACGTTCTGAATAAACTAACTTTTAATTTTACACATCATATTTGTGTTCTGTAACGGATTTTACATGCCCCTTTCTACATAAGCTTAATGTTCTTGCTGATTCTGATGCACAAGCAGAAAATATCTAAATTACTTAAATTTACGACATTCAAATTCGATTTACACTACAGGTATGTAATCGAATAATGAGGGCAAGCTGTTACACTTCGGTGATAACTGCAACATAATCAATTAGACTGTTTTGAATGTGTAAATGAATTTTATTTACTTGAACTTTGTTTGTTATCAGTATTAATTTCTACACAAGCTTGCTCAAATCTTTACTCTAATAAATGTCAGATTGATTAAACCTAAAATATTAATGTTTATTTATTTCATTTTATGGAATTATCCAGTAAGCCAATTATGTTTTCGTAAGTAATTTAATATATCAGCTCACTAAACATTTTTTAAAACTTGTTATCATAATAAGGTTTCCGTTGGCTAATATCTCAAAATCAATAGATAACGTGACTACGTGGATACAATTGTCCTGCCGACCAGCTAATTTCGGAGACGGCGTGTTCAGTTCTTTAAATACTCAAAAATGGCGCCAACGTTTTTTTTATCAAATAACGGCAAGTGTATCCAGGGAGGACTTCACCGTGCGAAGCTGGGACAAATCAGACCTGAATGTAAGCCTTCTTGTCCAATCCTTTCCTGCGCTCAAACAGCAGCAGCAGCAGGGGTCAAAGTGGGTCCGAAGATCCAGCAAAATACCAGCGCAAGAAACGTCCGCCGGAGGAAGGAATGCACGATAGCATACAAAACCCACAGAATATTTCGAAGCGAACTCTTTACTTACCCCGGACAAAATTCCAGGCAATTAGCGAACACGTGGCAGCATGAAGATTCCGCCAACGGCGTGGGAGTCAAGCTTCTCTGATATCGAAATTCAGGGACTAGGAAAATCCACTCCAAGAGCGTGGACTCACATAAACACCATCAAAACTAGCGGCAGTCCACAATTAATCCTCCGAAATTCTAACTGCTACCTCGGCATGTTGTCGGTTTGCAAGCGAGATTGGAAAGGGGCGCGTCTCGAAACAAACGCCTGTACTTGAACTTATCTACGCGAGGCCAAGGAAGGAGGCGTGGCGCAGCGCGGAAAATACAAACGGCGTGCTCACAGACATCCGCGCGAGGAGATGCGTAACAATGTGAAATGTATACTATAGAACGCAAAATTGGAAGGCGGCGCAAATGAATCGTAACAAACCTGAAACTCCTACTCAGGTTGGGACGTGCATTTATAATAATTGTAATAGATTTGTAACAACTCTTTCCATTCAAAATCAATACCGGTTATGTAAATTTCTTTAACGGAGTTAAAGAAGTGTGTGTATACAGTGTGGTCCATTAAGTGTGCAACAAATGGGAGATTTTTTTATTAGTTGTAAAATCGAAATTTGAATATTGCCAAAAGTTAGTGCATGTTCGATAACCATATCAGATGCCCTTAGAATGGCTTCAAGTCAAACAATATACAGGGCAGGACAAAAAATATGAAATTCGTTCAAGAACAAAGTTACCTTATTTCAAAAATATAGCAAAATTTTATTAAGAAAGGTTGTTTAGAATTAAAAGTTATGCTCAAATACAAAGTCACGGCCTCCTATTCAAATTTTGATTCTTTTTTGGAAAATTTTGTATTATCCCCGTATGATACATATTTTTATTATTTTTATTTTATATGTATTTAAAGTAGCCACAACCACATCACTTTTAAATAACTTTTAGCAACTTGAAGCGTATTTGTAAAAGTTACTTGGATTTGTATTTTTTTAGGTAAGCGTCCACTTCATGTTTGTTGCAACGATATTTAACAGAACTTTAGAATTTCGCAAATATTCTTTTTAACAAGGCAAATGCTTTACGAATAATAATTTACATATGAAAAACTCTTAATAAAATCAGAATAATAAAAATATGAATCATACGGGGATAATACAAAATTTTACAAGAAAAAGAATCAAAATTCGAATAGGAGGCCGTGACTTTCTATTTGAGCATAACTTTTGATTCTAAACAACTTTTCTCAATAAAATTTTCCTATATTTTTTGAAATAAGGTAACTTTATTCTTGAACGAATTACATGTTTTTTGTCCTGCCCTGTATATTGTTTGACTTGAAGCCGTTCTAAGGGCATCTGATATGGTTATCGAACATGCACTAACTTTTGGCGGTATTAGAATTTCGGTTTTACAATAGGGTGGGGCGAAAAAATGAAAATCAAAATTTTGAATAGCACTACATCTCAAAACTTGTCTTTGAATGTAAAGGTAAACCACAATTTTTTTCAGATTTTTTAAACATCATCTTTTGCCTCCAACTTGACCTTGAATTATATACTATGCACCAAAATATTGTCTTATGTTATTAAAATCAGATAATGGTTATAATATGCAGAACTGTGCAATCTAAGGGATATATTGCGAAACACAAAACATATCTATGAAAAGGAAAAACAGGTAGCGCTATTATTAATAGATTTCTAACTACTTAAGCTCAAAATATATCGACACCTAACCGCTGACAGTTCACTCTGGTTCATGCGATTGTGTGATTCGTTAGTTATTTCTTGAAAAAATACAGTAGAAATGTTGTGTCTTTATGGTTAAAGTTCGTGTGGCTTAGTGATTACAATACTACGTACGACCTTTTATAATAATATGTATTATATAGTAATGTAAAGAAGTTGATTTTGCATTTGCAGGTAAAAATGTCAACCCCAACTAAAAGTCAAGTTAATGATATAATTATTAGTGTGTCTAAATACTTCAGTGGTAATGTTTTGCCGACTTACGAAGACGTTTTTAAGTGTTACTTGTGGTTAAGACATAAACTTAAACAATATTTAAAATGGGAACCGACAATTCCAGAAATATCAAACGTCTTAACATTAAAATGTAGACAAATTTGGAAAAGAAGCCACTTTCTGATCCTTGCATTAATTCTCTCATTCAGTAATATCATAGTAATCATATGCGCTTGATGAATCAACCAAAAAGTAAATTGAATAGTGATACATACAAAGATTCTACAATTCAGTTATTTGATATTGCTGCCTGCAAATGCGATTTCACGATCACTACCACTACGTGCAAGTGTGAAAAGACCAACGGACTTTAAGAAAAATGTTCGTTGGGCACGTTGATTCTGTATTTCAAAAAAATTATCTCTTCGCAAGGATATAAAAGTTAAAAATACTACGGTACGTGGTGCTGACTCAAATTGGGAGAATGCATCAAACAGTGACAATGAATTGCATGAAATAAATGTATCTGAGCCTGCGCCAAAATATCAGCGGATTGACGAAGACGATCACGAACATTTTAATCAGACTGGAATTTCAACATCGTCAACAATACCAACTCCAATATCTAAACAGCCTCAAATAATAATGAATTACCCACATTGGCCAAAACATGTGACAGAATTGAGGTTTCGAATAGATGAACCACTACAGCAATCACCTCTGCCGTTTTACAAGATGTAGGAATGATTATGAAAGAGGACACATCGAGGTTAATTGATAACAGTAAAGTCCAAAGGGAGAGAGTAAAATCTCGTGTTGCATTAAACGAAACAATGAGGGCAAAGTAGTCACTGCTCTATTTTTCGACGGTAGAGACAAGACATTGGTAATGGAACATAATGGAAGTAAGCACCATCTTCGAACTATCGTACAAGAACATCTGGCATTGATTGAAGAACCAGGACCACATTATTTAGGACATGTTACACCATCTTCGGTATCTGAGGAGAAATAGGACTGAGGCGTATTCTTAAAGCTCGACAAGCCAAAGACAATCATTATTGTACAAAACTAATCAAAATTCCGGCGCTTAATTTCGCTGCCACTAACTACATTGACATGATTAACTGGCAGACACCTAAAATAACTGAACTTCCCACTTGAAAAAATATCTTTGATGAAGATCTAAATTTTCTTATTGAGCAAGAGCAGACACCGGTAGTACACTTTTCAAGATTTTTCTGCCACACACAATCAGTGGAACGATGTGTAAAGTTAATAACCGAGGCTAGCACATCTGTCGTAGGACCTGACTCAAGAGATGGTTTCATCCGAGCCAGAATGAAATCAAGACAAGATCTGCGAAGTTTTGAAAATAAATCAAATTTTCAAGACATTTGAAGGTTTTTCGAGTTGATGTAGTATGGTCCAATTTTACATGTTTTTATATTTTTGCGTTTATTTCAATTTAATGTAATAAAATTAATTTGAAAAATGTATTTGTGCTTATTCACGTGTGTCTAAACTAGCATGAACCATCAGCATTGCATCGTAATTCGGGCAAAATATTTAGAGGCAAGTTGGAGGCAGAAAACATTTTGCAAATTGAACGAGTTTTTGCACATACATTACTCACACCAATAGGCAACTTTTGACGGGTAATGCGTTATAAAAAAAATTAAAAACATTTTTTAGCCATTTTTCGCCCCACCCTATTTTACAACTAATAAAAAAATGTCCCATTTGTTGCACACTTAATGGACCACACTGTATAGACAGTTTACATACATAATTCAATGGTTCATGTCTATACCATTCCTCAGCCTTTCAGGTAATTAATAACTAGGCATTACACGGTTTAATTTATTTTGTCATAAATTTTGTCTTTCAGTATTACTTCTATATACGTGTACAATATTCGCTTAACCTTTTTATGATAATCAATGCAATTTAGAAGTTTGTTGCTGCAGCTAAGGAATGAACTTCTACAGGTCCATTGCAACTTCTTCCGTTAGATTATCATACTCAAGGATGCTGACACTCCCATTATCAGGTAAGTGGCAAATGATAACAAGTTATTTATTAAAATTCACTTTAATAAGCAATTACTCAATCATTTATAACTGCTAAAAGTCATTTAAACGTATCACATATTTAACTGCCCTATTTTCGATAAATCTAAATATTACCCGCGTCTACAAGCTTCGACTTTCCAGGAATCTATATTCTTAATTAATTTGCGTTAGGCTAGGCCTCTCTTGTTGCATCGGTGTTAGTCTGGTTGCATATTCAAGGCTTCCTCCAGTTTTCGAATTTGGGTTTTCTTATCAGTCTTTTTGGCCATTCGCCATATTGTGTAGCTGCAGAATAGGTGCCATTTTGTGAGATTTCATTTTGAAACGAGCCTTAATGGGTTTATTTCACAGGCATCTTGCCTGGAAATTCTCCGTTACGGAGACTGTAAAAGAAGTAAGCAAAGGCAACCGACTACTCAGCCGGAGCTGGTCGTGGGTGAAACAAAAGACTCAAAAGCTTCAGCTATAAAGTAAAAATATGGGCGCCAAGTAGCAAGTAACTCAACACTTTGCTAAACAAAAGGTACACTATAGAAGGCGCTACTAAACAAACATGAAAATAAAAGGTAACGGCAAAGGCACAACTCAGATACTCAGGCAAAGATGCCAAGGCAGCCTAATTGCAGCAAACAAAAATACAAACAATTAAAACGCACACAAAAATATTATGCGATAAACCAAATCAGCATATCACAAATTTATATCACAGTAACAAAGCGTCTTAAAAAATCTCACCAAAATAACTGTACATAATTTACATAATAAATAAGGCGTATACGAAATATTAACGTAACCAAATAGGTTCAAGTATATTAATAGGCATACTCGAATCACAGAATGACTAATCAAATGGCTAACTGCAAAACTAGCAAGTTGTCGATAGCACAATCGCTATGACACATTTATTACAGCTTAAATTTGGAATAACTAGGTGAATTCGACAAATTACCCACTATGCAAGAGCAGTCTTAAAGCTTCTCTAAAATAGTAATATCCTCTTACGGAACCAAGTTCTTGCTTCTTCCTAAAGCGCTTTGTAAACCGATATGTGACTATAGTAAGTTTCAAATCTTTGTCAAGATGTCGCAAGCTAATCTTACACAT
>CALNHX010009639.1:0-47857 GCA_940337035.1 Agriotes lineatus | reverse complement strand
GATTCGGCACCCTGGTCCACAGATACCTGCCTCGGTCCCTCTTCTTTCCATTTTTGAACCATTTGTGTACCATTGGAGAGATTCTCTTTTAAAGGAGGGCACTCCTGAGGACCATGCTTCCCGTTCCGGGATGATCATAAAAGGTTGGTCAAAGTTGTATTTTATTGACATAAAATCCGAAACGGTGTAGGCCGTTCGTTCTACTTGAGAAAAAATTTCTAAGTGGCCCGCCAGGTTACCTGACTTAAATATATTTGTACTTCCAAGCGTGAGCGCATGGGACATTGGCTTCTTTTGTACCTGAAGGTGTAGGGGCGTTAGTCCTAACATGGCTTCCATAGCTGCAGTTGGACAGGTGCTCATAGCACCTGTTATACTCAGACAGGCGAGACGTTGTATCTTCTCTAGCTGTAACCGAGTAATGATTTGTCTTCCTTTTGGCCACAAGACCACCGATGCATGGGTGATTCTGGGTCTTATTATAGCCACATATGACCAGTGAATCAATTGTGGTTTTAGACCCCAGTTTCTTCCAACAAGCATACGGCAGGCCAGAGTTGCTAATACTGCTTTCTTTTGCAGTTTTGCAATATGCGAGTTCCACTTCAGCTTCTGATTTAGTGTAACTCCTAGGTATTCAACTTCATTGCTGAAGTTATTGGTCGATCCTTCTAGCGTAAGAGCTTTTAAATTTAGCTTTACCTTTCTCCACGTTTTGGGTATGTGACCAAAGCAGAAGCTGGCCTTATATAATTTACATATTGTGGGCAGCAAGTCCTTTATCCATTTCTGTAGTAAGACTGAAAAGATGCCGTCTCCGCCGGGAGCTTTGTAAGGTTTAAAGGCAAGAATTGACCATTTAACCCTATTTCGCCTGAAAATGTTGTTGGCCAGACGTTTAGTTTTTGAGTGTGGACGTATTGTTTCCACTACCTTTGAAACTGGTTTATCCAGTTATCCGGTATATGGGTATGAGAGCCAGGGAAATGGGTGCTTAGTAGTAGCTCCAACGTTTCTCTGGCGCTCTCGGTAAAGAGTCCATCTGCCTCCTGCAGATGGCCAATGTCGTTAGTATGGTCTTTTGCAAAGAGTTTTTGTAGGCGCGCTGCTGTTGCGGTATCTTGTATCCCCACACAGAAGCTGCGCCATATCCTTCTTTTCCACCTCCAAATTTCTAAGTTATATTTTGTGAGGGCCTCTCTGTATTGGCCCCATGCTTGTTGGCGTTTCTGATTTTTGGACTTATTAAATAGCCTTCTTGTTTCAGAACGTAATGTATCTAGCTCCATGTTCCACCAAGGTACTTTACGTGTGACCCTTCGGCTTTTAATGGGGCAGCTTGCTTCATATGCTTTGTGTATATGGTTATGTAGATATGTTGAAGCTGTTTCCAGATTTTTTACAGTATCTACCTCGATATTAAGTTCATCCACTTCAGATCTGATGTGCCCCTTATAGAGGCACCAGTCTGTTAGTTTTGGGATTCTTACTTCTTCGATTTGTTTACTCGTAACTTCTAAATTGGATCTGACTTGTCTATGATCAGATGCGGAGGCTTCACAGGAAACATGCCAGTTTTTTATAGTTGTGCTGAGTAGGGGAGATGCAAGCGTTATATCAAGCACTTCCTGCCAGGCTCTAGTCACGAAAGTGCTGAAGATTCACTTGTAGGAAGGTGATTGCTTCCATCGTATTTTTTATTATTCAGGGGTTTGGGCCCTGAGGAGTCTCGGAAGGGCGACAGGCGACCCTTATCCTTTGACTCCTCCTGGGATTTCGCCCCCTTTCTAAGGGGTTTTGGGTTCCTTTCGGCCTCTTCCCCTTTTCTTCTCCGCTAGGCTCTTCTACCACGCTCTTCTCTTTCGGCCTTTCGGAACTTTTTGGAGGGTGGTTGTCCTTGGGCTTATTCGGTGTCAACCCTTTGGTGTTAATTGCCACTTTTCCAAATTTATAGCATATCTTAAAGCCACATTTCGTGAGTGTTTTGAAGAAAGTTTGGTCCACTAAAAAGGTGATCATTGTGGCCTTCCCTTCCTCCTTCCTGTTGAGTTCTCTTCATATTGCTGTATTTAGGCCTTCGTTTTGGCCTTTGATCAGCTTTAGAATCCTGTCAGTGTTATCGCTCTGACTGTTAGGAAAGTAGGAATTTATAATGACTGCCTTTGGTAAGTCCGTTTCATCAACGGCCTTCACCTGAGCCTTCTCGTAAGGCTGCAGATTGGTGTTGACCAGTTGCTTCAGCCACTCCACGGTGTCTTTGTTAGCGCAGGTCACCATAAGCCATCCGGCTTTAAAGGTGTTGCCTAGGAATTTAGACTTCGTTGAGCATTCTTCTAGGTCAGTAATTGTTTAGAGTATCGCCTTTTCGATGGCCTTCATTTATTCAGTGGTGAGGTTGACCTCTGGGTATTTTTGGTGTATGATATTAACTTTTTTTAAATTCTAAGGTCTGCTTGAAGCTTCCGGCACCCGAGGAAGTCGCTGCCATCTGCGGAATAGTTGCCCCGCTTGGAGGTGCACTCTCCCCCGCTGCCTTCTTCTTCTCTCCAGCCATTTCAGGAGTGAAATCTGAGGATCTGATCCTTTTTTACCCCTTTCCTGCATTTTTAAATGGCTCCTTTGCTTTCACTCGGGCCTCTTCTGGGTTGTGCCCTTTCTATTGCGGCTCCACTCAGCCGCTGCTTGTCCTTCAGCTGGAGCTTTGAAACAGTTTCATCAAGCTGTTGGGCATCGCACTCTTTTAGTGTTGAGGCGTTGCTAGTATTGGAGGAGGCGCTAGAAATTAACTCTATCTCCATTTGTGTGTGAGAACTTTTGTCTCCTAAAGTAGTTGGAGGGTTTTCAGCCTTATTTTTCTCAGGTCTTTCCATAAAGTTCCCACAAGTAGCTAGAGAAAATAGGTCAGCCACGGCAGAACCCCGCAGTACCGTGGTAAGTATATATTGAATCTGGAGGTCCTTTGGTATCTAGAATCCGCTTAATAGAGACCAAGTAACCCCTTGGCCATGCATCCCTTAGCGTAAGCTGTTCCACCTTGGATTGGGAGGAGTTGTATTGGAAGAGCTTGGGGTTGCCCCAGAGCTATCTAGCCGGACGCCTACCGCCTTTCCCCATTTCAGGAGTATGGTATTTTTATTGAGGTTTACTCTTCTTGGTCCGGGCGGCTAAGCAGAGGCCCCCCGCACTTCTTTGCCCGTGAGACATGACTACGTCAGTAGGAAAGTGCATTGTTATAACGTAAATGCTGGGCACTCTCCGACACCGTTTTAACGCTGTGCAGGCCCTTAACCACGACATGACAGTTGGGCAGGGTGGATTGCTCCGCTACCAGTTACAGCTTTACGCCTAACGAGTGTCCGTATCATCAGCACTTTGCGTCACATACGATCATACACTCAGGTCATTTCCCTATCCGCCACCTGTAGACGTGCCTGATAGGGATCCACCCCCCAGGCTGCTAGTGGATAAAAACTTATTTACCTTTTACCGGCAATACAACCTTGCAAGTAATATGTAGGTACAGACCGCGAGGCGTAAGTAAAATTTGGGTCGCGCAGCTGCTCCGTACCCGATCGGCAAGTCTCACATTACCCTAGATTTTAATTTTATAGATTTAACGTCCAATAATTGTAAATCATTTATTTTTAATAACAGAGGTACAAAATTCTAGCTACATATGGGATGTTGTGCATTTCGCAACGTTAACAAAGTTTTATGAGCGGAATATGATAGCATGTAAAATGCTTCGACGCATTATCGAAAACTTCGTCTTATCGAAATTCGAATTGCTCCTTTAAAAGTAAGACTTTCGTACACGCGTCGCTACTGTGAGATTTTCTGATCGGGTGCCGAGCAGCTGCGCCACACGAATTTTAATTACGCAGCGCGGTCTGTACTTCTTTAATTCTCATACCAAAGTACACTCGAGCTTTTGATTTTCTCCCGATTAAACTAGTATTTTTACTTCCTTTTACAATAAAGGAAGTATTGGATTCACCCCAAAAATTCGAAAATGAGTTTTCAACAGATCTTCACGTTTTAGAGTCCCCCTGATCCCAAAAAACATTTTTTTTTCATCTGTCTGTCTGTCTGTGAACAGAATATCTCAAAAACGGAAAGAGGTATGGCGTTGAAACGTCATATATAAGTTTTGTGTACTATGTAGATGCGACGCCAAGCTTTTGAAGAAAATCGCATAACCGGAAGCAGGTGTTTACTCTTGTGATTTTTCAGTTTTGTTCGATTTTTTCAAAAACGGCTCTAACGATTTTTTTTAACTTTACATTTTTATTACATTTTTAATGTGTATTGATATGAAATAGGTGACTTTCCAGTTGAATACTTCTAAAATGGGTTTTTTTCTATTTTTTTTATTAACTCATATTTTAAATAGAACACCCGGTATATTATTACAGTTTTGAATTCAGCTTACGATTCTAGAGAAAATTTATCTCTTGAACTAACACTCTATTTTGTACCGTTTTTGTAAAATTTGTAATTTTGAAATTTTTTTACAAATGCTTAAAAATTTAAAATTAAATTTTTGGTTAATTATAAGATCACTGTAAAAGGAAGTTGTGTGCGTGTATCACACCGGATTTTTTATCTTAAATTTGCTTTTCAGTTGGTAACTTAACTCGACATACTCGCAAAATTACCTGAAGATGAAATTATTCTAAAGAAATATCCTAATAAAACAAAAACTTGTGTATTTACGTCTGAATATAGTATTTAATGCTTATTTGCGACATGTAACAATCTTAAACGGGTTTGCTTGATTAGTAGAATGAAAATACATTATACACTGAAATAAAAACGGCTTGCCAGCCATAGTCAAAATAATTGTACTTTGGAAAATACAGGGATAATTGTTGTTAGAGTCCCTGTATATAGGTTACTAAGAGTTGGGCAAACAACGGGATACATTTTGATTGGTTTGGATCACTTTTTGCAACACATGTGTGATAAAAGTGCTGTTTTTGCATATTTTGTAACATGTTACGACTGATAGTTTTACAAATACAAATCTAAATCTTAACTAAATTGGCCGTATATTCCTAATAGTCGGTTCTAGAGATCCTAAGAATGATCAATACTCTGAAATCTCTCCCATCAAAGGCAAGTTAGCAAGATTGGTTCCCATAACCTCTTTGTTCGACATACGTCAAATATCTAATTTGGATCAAAAATGTATGTCAAATCAGGCTGTTTGCCCAACTCTTAGTAAACTATATACAGGATCTCTAATTGTTGTTATTTTAGGACGCCACCTGGTGGGTTGGATGCGACTTAGAGATCACACCAGGACAACCTCATCGCCGATGGAAAACAATGTACGGTGCTCAGCTTCGAGATTTTAAACCGACCTTGCTTTATTATCTTTGAAATGGTGCTATAATAGTTTCATGCAAGTTTAAGCACACGGCACCGATTTTATACCATTAGAAGGGTTTCTCACCTCCCCGCGGAGCTCGTGAGTGTTGCACTAGTTCTCGAGCAGGAAGGCTGATTCTGGAGCTGGAGTTTTTAGGACTGGCTCGCGCCGTTGGCGGAAATCGCTGGCTAAGTTATTTTTGAATTCAGAAGAAGGTTAACAGAAATCAAGCAGACTGCAAGCGTATTTCTGGCCGATGAAGCTTACATTTTTCCATTTTCGTAATGCAATAGCTCTCAGAATTAAGTCTAAGGTCATGCATACAATTTGGTTGTTATAGGATAATTAAAACTGGTGCAGTACTTAAACCTTAGAGATTCCGGTTTTCGTTTGAGTGACCGCCGGAGATTCAGCATCGCACCGAATGTTGTCTCGGCTTTGGTTTCTTCTCAATGCTGGTTACATTTTATCAGCACTTATATTTTCTGACACCCAGGGGCCACCGGGATTTACTGCCGTACTCCAAGGAACAGTCCCCAAGTTAACTTCCATGAACTAGGGCTTCGAACGTTACTACCAATTATTGACGAAACTGTTTAGAATGTCAGATCAACCTTGCCTTGGTATCGCTAGAAAAGTAGGGCATTACGTTATAGCAATCCCTTTTCTGTATGCAAACCCTGCATGTATATCATTCTTCCTCGTAAATACAATAGTTTCGCCTTGTATTTTAATTTCAATGTATGCTGTTTATATAGCAGTTATTGGTAATTGTTCGCCTAACGAATGCCAAGTTTGAGTTTTCCCATTCTGGAAAGGCTAATCTCTATTAGAACAAGTCGGGTGGGTTACGGCCAGCCTATAAAAAATATTTTCCTATATGAAGAATTACTGTTTCACTTCACCTTAGAGGATCCACCTCCACCCCTCGCGTAGCAATAGCTTGCTGCTCTCTGAAAATTGTCTTATTCGATTTCCATATTAATTATCTAACATTCTACATATTTTGTTTATTGCAGGGCAAATACGCAGACGTGTTTACTGGTAATATAAGAAAAAATCAGATTAACTGAGTAGTTCATATAGCAAATAGGACTCCAAAAATTCCTACGACGCGTCGGATATATTGCGCTCAGTTAGGGGAGGGATAAAGATCTTCAGCTTAGGATAAATAACTCAGTGGCCCCTAACAAACAATAATAATCACCATTGCTGTCTCTACCTACTAACTTTTATCAAAAATTCTCAGCGCTTTAAGAGTAAAACATCACTAAAGCTAGCCGTGTGCATATTTTAGTTTGTGATATGTTGTAAATGTGTTCTAAAGTGTAACAGCAGTAAATCTGATTTTACAATACGCAGAACTGCACTGTGCTTTACAAGATGAAATAATACGCTAAATTAAAGAGCTGTATTACCCTAATAATCATAATACCACTTTTAAGCGAGTCAGAATTGCAGTTGTAACCGAATCAAATAAGGACAACCAATACAACACTTAAGAATTCTACCTACACCTTGTGACGTCGCGTCGTGCGATAAGCACATGCGTTTGTCTCAGAAGAACTTCTACAGAGAAAAACAATCTTGCAGAACACCAGAAGCGTTACTAACGGTAATATGCCCCAACATTAATTTCATAGCGGCAAACTTACTTGCTTATAAGCACATACACAATTGTCGATTATTTAACTCATGCAAAATTTTATTTTAAATTGGAAGTATATTGCAATACAGAACAATAAAAGCATATTTAACTTCTCTAAAATACCTATCATACTTAACGACGAACAGATGTGAAAAACCAAGACGGTGGACTTCGGGAATGAGTCCAGATCTTCATCGGGGAACGACGGCTCGAAAAATTACAGGGCTGACTTGCAAATGTGACCAAAATGGACAGCATCAAGGGCATCTATGAGTGGAGCGGGCGTTAATTCTATATGCTTTGTAAGAGTTCGAAAAATAGACAACTAAAGTTCAAATATTACGAGAAATTAGAGTAAATCAACAAGCTGATAACGAGATGCTTCTTCAGAACTTCGTCGGAATGCAAGATAGTGGCAAAACGATAAATTGATGTACAGGACGTCGATCGTAAGGCTACTCTACAAAGCGTAGTTGAAAGATAAGGGTGCATTTGAATGTATTCGACCGTATGTTGATTTGAAGTTATGTGAAACTCAAAAACGAATGTTATGTTATTTCAAATCCTTAACGCCGCTTGAGGCACATTTCATTTTTGGCAAGTCCGTTCTGTCCGTTTGTTTACGTGGAATTAAGAACGCAATGTCTGCCTAGATCGCTTCTGCCACAAGAACATGTGCGCGCAAGAATTGCGCATATGTAATTTTGACATTCAGTTGAATTGAGCATTGCATCTTCCTTTCCATCCGCGGAGGCATTCGAGATTTGTACCTCGGTGATTGCAGTTTTTGCACAACTACACGTTAAAACAACGTTACGCTAAAATCGAAAAATTTTACTTGGATTGACTATATCGTTGACATCGATAGGTAACATAAGCTTTTACGGGCCGCCATTTTTGCAACGTTATGCAAAAATTCCCTATTATATATATTTCTTAAAATAAAGCAAACGTGTTAACGAAGACTAGGCTATTACCAGACAATCGATATCATTTTATGAAAACAACATACTGCTGTTTTCACCAGGGCACAAATTATATTACAGCCTTTTAAGTCAAATACATGCTGTTATCCCACTTGTATAGTAAATAACTATTAAATAATCTCTCAGTAATCATAAAAATATGTATTGCATTCTTAGTCGTTCTATGTACTATTATTATTGTTACAAGGAATTTATTTAATAAGTAGTGATTTAGTAACTTAAACACTGTTATATTTAAAAGAACTCGAACGATTTTTATAATAAAATGTTTAAATATTCCGCGTTTACGAATGTTTATAATTTTTTCTACGGAGTGTAATTTTTAAACGCAGCTATTGCCAGCCTCCCCTACCCGGGGTTTTTGTGTGCTTGGTGGCACTGTATGTGTGATGTTGCTATAGTGCCTGTCGTAAACGAAATACAAATCTTAAAATGGAAACGCAAAACTAGTTCCTTGTTATCCCGGATGAAATTAAAAAGATTGTCGCCACCGCCACGGAGGAAAATTGTCCTTTCGACATCCAAAGCAAGATACGAAAGAGAATACTCCGCGTTCAACGCTTGGAGAAACCAAAAGGGCGTTAAAGGAGTAAATGAGAAAGTTATTTTGGCATATGTCAAAGAGAAGGTAAAAGTTTCTATACTATTCCCCCTAATTTTATTAAACTATCTTACATTAATGAATTTTTTAGTCTGGGAAGTCGGCGCCATCATCACTGCGGACGTATGTTTCTATGTTAAAATAAATGTTACAAACAAAGGAAAAGGTAGATATTGCAAAATTTGGACTAGTTAACGAATTTAAAAAAAAAATCCAGGAATTACATAGGCAATAAATCTTTGATATTAAATGTAGATGATATTAAGGGATTTCTTCGAGAAGCACCAGATTCGACGTTCTTAATGATAAAGGTCCATATTGGAGAGATTTTATTTTAGGTTTCAGAGTGTGTATTTTAGGTTGCTACTATTATGGGTTTCTTTGGAGGGTGTCGTCGCGATGAACTTTATAAGATGAAGTTTACTGATATGGAGGACAAAGATTCCATACTTATTGTCAAATTGCCGGAGACAAAAACAATCCCACGTATTTTCACTGTAGTAGATGTAGAAAATTCGATTTCCTATCTGAATTTATACCGAAGTTATATTGCTCTAAGGCCTAAATACATGAGTATTGAGAAACTATTTATTTTTTCCAATCAAAAATGCCCATGGAAATTGTTGGATATCTGGGACTGGAAAATCAACACTTATATACTAGACATTGTTTCCGACGTTCGTCGGCAACGCCTCTAGCGAATGCAGTTGCTAATATGACCACAATGAAGAGCAATGGAGCGTGGAGCTCCACATCAGTGGCGGAGAGTTATATAACTGATTCCATTGAAAATAAAATCGACATTGCAAAGAAAATCGGTATGGGGACGGTTAAGGCTGCCCCAGCAGAAAGTATCATCAAAGAACCATTACAGTCAGTTGTTAATCAATCCTTACAGTCAGTTGTTGATAAATTACCAGTTTCTGGAGCTTATTTTAAAAACTGTACTTTCTATTTTAGTAATAATAATAATTGCAATTAAACAAATTTCGTTGACATGTTTTTTTACTGACATAAATGTACATGCATGTTAAATGAGTGGATGCCTATTAAATGTATCTTAACATTCGAGAACGCGATCATGTTAAACACTGTTTAACATTTCAATGAACAATAAAAATATTTACTATTATGCGTTTTTCTAGGTTATTAAACATTATTTCCAAAACTTTGCGTTGTATGGTGGCACTTGAAATTCAATCCGTACACTATACCTTTTCAACTTCAAATTAGGACTAATCAATTTCAAAATGGGAATAAACAAGTTCAAATTGAGAAAAGCTTTTTGTTAACGGTAGTCTTTGGAAAATGACAATTACATGGTTGTGACAGGACGGAACTAATTATTGTTAGTTGTTGCTGGTGTTTCGCCCTGTCACAACCACGTAATTGTCATTTTCCAAAGACTACCGTTAACAAAAAGCTTTTCTCAATTTGAACTTGTTTGGTCCCAATTTGAAGTTGTTTATTCTCAAATTGAAATTGTTTATTTCATTTTGAAATTGTTTATTCCCATTTTGAAATTGATTAGTCCCAATTTGAAGTTGAAAAGGTATAGAAAATCATGTATTGGAAACATTTACACTTATTATAGGTTATAATATAATTTTTATTAGATTACATTTTAAACACGCCTGGACACCTTTAAAAAATATTTAGTGATTAGTGCATGGTAATAAATAATTCGAAGAGCAAATCATTCAACAAGTACCGCGTGGCGCAGTGCTAAGAGCGTCAGGCTTTCAATAAGGGAGTACTCAGTTCGAATCCATGGACAGGCGGATTTTTTCCGCAGTCCATTGGATCGGCATCGGGCCCGGTCACCATTCGGCGTTGAGATAGAATAAACGGCGCCCTTCCCGAAGGATGATTGGTCTATGGGAAAGAATAACCTGGCCACATACAACACATGCTACGTACATTATACATATACAGGGTGTTTCATTAATAATTGGAAATATTTTAAATGTAGAATCCTGGGCTCAAAATGTTAATATTTAACTCAAATTACTTAGATAACATGTGGCTCCTTACTGAGATACAGGGTGTTTTATTTAAAAATTTAAAAATAATTTTTTCCTATGACTTTAAAACTATTTGACGTATCCGTATCATATTTGGCATGAAGTGTAGACACTGTAAAAGATGCTAAATTATGTTAAATAAACGTTTCTGGCTACTACCAGAGGCGTACGACAGGGGCAAGTGAGTGATTGACCCTTTCCAAATTCTATGCCACTGGCGGAATTGCCACTTTAGTGCTATTTTTCGATTCTCCAATACCAATAATGTAAATAACATACTCTTCCTTCGTAACGATAAAGTTATTATTTTTCGAGATATTTACTGAGCAGTTATTTTGATTTTAATGTGTATTAAATATGTCATAAGAATGCATTTATTACGCAAATGAATCCGTATTAACAAAAAACATAATGTTATTTATTTAAATTTCTTGAAACGAATAGATGCATTCAACATAAAAACAAATTGTGGTTCTAAAAAGCAACATTTTGTTATAATCTAAATAAAAGATCAATTTTAATATCACACATTTTATCTAAGTGATTTGGGTTAAATATTTTGAGCCCAGGATTCTACAGTTAAAATATTTCCAATTATTAATGAAACACCCTGTATACTGTGACCTGTAATTTGTTTCGTGTAACTGTTGGTCGCAGCTTAAATAAATAAAATTTAAAAAAACATTCAAAGTTTGACCCTGCTGCTTCTTGCAAGTTATCACTCGGTATAATGTTAAGGTATAATTTTACTCAAATAGAATCCATTCAAACTGCTCCTAGTCGTTTCTTATTCACTGTTAGAGTTTGCTTCGATAGTGCTCTCTACGCTGCACATCTATTTTATTGATGTGAATAAATAAACACTATACTTCATGATTTGACCTCCTATCAAATGTATCCAGGGATTAATATTTGCCAAGCGACAAATACTGCAGTAAACATCTGATACGGATCAATGCTGAAAATACTGTACTATACCTTCACTGCAACAACACAACAGTTAAAAACTAAAAGCCCCAACGATATTTCTGCACAATATTGTATGTTATAAGCATCGTCTGTCGGAATTTTAAACGCGAAATATCTCTCAGCGATACTGCAGCAGTCAGCAAACAATCGAATAAATAGCTGCCAAGCAAAAACACACAGAATTTGTAACTGGTTTCGGATTGTTTATCAAAACGAGGGGTAGAACTAGTTTTTCACAACTTAAAACGAATAGAAGCGTTTTAATATATAAACCTTTAGAATAATTGTGTTTTAATTAGCAGCACCAATTGTTATTTCTCTACTGTCAAAAATATATTGCAGGAGAAACATTTAGCCTATGAAAACAGTGAACGAATGTAATTTTACTATCAGTGTTCTTAGTGCAGACACTTCTTTGCAATTAAAGCAAACAGAGAGGGTGCTCTGATTTACATTTTATTTACTTTAAACCTTCTCCATCTGCAACTGCTTCTAAGTTCATTGCAACTTTATAGGGTTATGTCTGCGCTTCAGCGGGGTTTTATTGGTATCTCTATCATGCAATGTTTCATTACTAATTTGTGCACGTGATTTATACATTTTAAAACGCAATTTTCATAATGGAAGGTGTTTTAAAAGTTCCCCCATTTACATATCTTATATGTTACTAGCTACATTGAATTATAAAATTTATAGCAAGTGTCATTTTGTGTGAATTAAAGTACAAGCTAGTTATAAATATGTAGCCTGTCAGCCCAACCTGTGAAATGTATGATCTTCAATCCACCTACGCTTACACGCAGTAGCGTAGAATTTTAGAGCTTGTCACTTTAAAATAAAGTGGCTTCAGTTTTCGCAAAGGTAAGAACTCCACAATGTAAATTAACGAATAAGAGACGTTCGCTGATTGTCTCAGTTACACGCCGGCACCTTGCGTTGAAACTTTTCAGTTAAAACTGGCATTCCCGAAATAATTTTTCCATTCGCAAGACACCCTCTCGCCAAATCCCTGGAGAAACACGAAGCTTTTCAAATTCCTTTTCGCAGCTTGTACTTATTATTCCTTTAGCTCTAAATTCTTAACAGCCTGATAAAGCTGAGCATGCTTTCGAGCCTCCCTAATCTGAATATTAACCCCATAATGATGCGAACTGTTTTAAAAATATTAGTTTAATATTATTTCCAACGAGCTGCTGCTTAGCAGGAATCGCAATTTGAAATCAAATCCGGTTCTGCCACATCAAAGGATAATTATTAACGGGCGCGGCGCGTAACACCTCGCTCGCTCATTTCCAATTAAAAAAAAAACGAAAAAGGACACTCATTTTGCATTGACAACCCGCCAAACAACAAAATAACAAAAAATCGTGATTTTTGGCAGGATAACGAAAATCCGACATGTGTTTTTCAGCGTTGGCACGGCAACGTCCACTCAAATTTCTGTGTGCCAGGCAAAATGTGCTCGTTATCGAATTCTGCTTAACACCTTAAATATGCTCATGTTTTAAAAGTGACAAATCAAATTCGGTCTGCCGACATCAAAGCCCTGCGCATGGGCCAAATTTGATATAACTCTTTCCATTTCGCTTATTTTTCTGTGGCTGACTGAACGAAATAAATAGGTGTGAGTTGCTATGCTTCCAAAATTTTCTAAACTTTTTAACATATTTTCAGTTTTAAATGAGTGATCTGTTTAAAGCTTACCTCATTTTATAATAAGTTTCAATGATAGGAATGCATTTCTGTTTTGACGTTCCGATAGTAATAATAAAGAGATATCTATAATTCTTAAAAGATGGTTCTACAGTGTATTGGAGCTTTCCGTAATTGAAAGTAGTTCGTAGGAACATATTACAAAAGGACCACAAGCTCACCGAACTCTTTGACATGCACTTCGATAAAATACAGTACAATAAACGTGCATCTCGTAACGTCTTAAAAACATTAAGCGACCCGACAGCTCAGTGGAACAGGAAGCGGTAATTGTATCTTTGTTGGAGGGGATATCAACCCAGAAGACGGCTACCGCCTTAGTAACACATGGAAGGTAACGACAAGTCCCAATAACATACTAGATCTACATGAGCAGTCAACCGTAACGGCTCCTCGGTATATAACCAGGAGCAAAAGGCACCAAAATCAGTCTTTAGAAAACTTCTGAAGAAGCTGAAAGCATGAGCAGCGAAGCGTTAAGTTCAAGTAGACGATCACGACATAACCCAGAAGAACCTACCACTAAGGCAGATTATTATTTGAAAGACAGCTATTGGAAGGTTACAGGTGGATTAAAAATAAATAAAATATTAATAATACGGTTTAAAAATCAATGACAAGTGCAAAATTTTAATAAGGGTAGCATTAAGTGGATGAATGTCAAATAAGAATATAGATTAGAAGGCATCAATAATGATACGGAGTAGTTAAGAAAGTTGTTTAGAGAGAGTAAAAAATATCAAACTGAAAACATGTATTAAAATAATTTGGTATCATTAAAATTATGGAAGATAACCCAGTTTATTTCTATTTAAGGTTGGAATGAATAGGGGACATTAACCAAATTTGCGTGGTGTTATAAAAATGAAATTTGAAACTAACAAGAAAATAGTAAACGAAACTAATAGATAGAAGAATTGCAACATACAAGTAAAATACTAGAAAGGCATACTGGGTCAGCTTTATTTTGACTATTACAGTTGACATGTGATGGGAGTAAAATATGATTACACCAAGATATGTGTTGTTGGAGAGAGGTGCATTGCAGCAGAAGACGAAAAGGGTAGAGCTGCTGACTTCAAATAGGTTGCTGTCTTGGAGGTTGTGTAAGAACTATACAAGGTGGGTGTTTTCTTAAAGTATACTAACTAGAAAGTAAATAAAGAAGATAAATTTTTCAGAACAACTAACTAGATAAAAGATCCCACCCCTGCAAGAGTTTCAGGCCTTATCATAAAAAGAAATTGTTGTTATCATTTAAGGAGGACAATTTATAATTCAAAATGCCGAATTAACATCAATATTTGAAAGTTTTGCACATTTAAAGGCACAAAAAAGGGTAGCCAGCGCAATATATATCATAAACTAAACATAGCTGAAAACGGGCAGATGTTGTCCGGTATCAATGATGTTGGATGCCTCAACCTCAGTCAGCCAAAAATTCACCTGCGAGATGAGAACCTGGATGCTGTTTCAAGACGAAATCAAAGACTGGAAGTAAGAGTGTAGGAACAAGCGAATCCGAAGGAAGTAGCAAATGAAGTGACTCACGGCATTTCGAGAGATAGGCCAAAGACATTGTTACAAATCAAAACGACTTTTACGGTCTTCCAATACTTTGGAGATAGACTAAATGGGTCGCTAGGACACGCTTATCTTTAAAATGCAAAGCTCACCCTAATCACGCATGAATTTGTTGTAACATTTGGTTGTCCGGCTATTTGTTTAGGGAGAAGGGCGGGTTCTGATCAACACGACGTAAATTGCACCACGAATATTATTGATAGAATGGGAAAGAAACTTCTCGACGGACCCTCGTAGAAATTCGAAGTCAGACGACCGTCGCTTCACTTCGGCAGTCTGGTGTGACGTCCTGTTGCTTGAAAACTTACATTTGCTGCTCTGTTAACTTCGCCGGTCATCTCTCAATTAATAAACATAAGAAAGCATAACACATGTACACCAACACCTATAATATTATAAATAAAAGTCTAAGAAGTTAAAAACGAATGCAAATCTGTTAACATTTGTATGCCGGCAACTATTTGACATGAATAGTCGTAAAGGAGATTAGTAACGGTAAAATCTACTTAACAATCATAAATGTGACACAAAAGTACATTTGTTACATTAAAACGACAGTGGTAAACAAGCTGCACATAGATTTGTATGTTATGACGCAACAATGAAACGTGCATTTGAGACTATCGACAGGCAGCGGTTAGTGAATAAACTACATAAATATGGAATACGTGGTAACGAAAATATGTGGCTTCAAAGTTATCTCACTCATCGACTACAAACTACACACTTCGATCAGTGCCAGTCAAGCTACATGGAAAACAACTTGGGTGTACCCCAAGGCTCTGTTTTGGGTCCATTATTGTTTATTTTGTATATAAATGATTTGGAATTAAATCTGAAACATTGCACCATAAATCTGTTTGCAGATGATACATTAGTGACAGTTACTGACGAAGATGTTAGAAATTCCATGAATAAAATGAATATAGATTTAGAAATTATTTCTAAGTGGTTAAAATGTAATAAACCGAAACTGAATATCGCAAAAACTAAAGCAATAATTTTATCAGGTACTAATGCAGAATCGGATAATAAAATAAAAATTGATAACTTAGAAATAGAGAATGTATCTCAAGTTAAATATTTAGGAGTATATATAGATGATAAATTAAACTTCAAAGCACACGTAGATTATGTAATTAAAACGGTAGTTAAGAAAATAGGCTTATTCACTAGAATTTCTAATAAGCTTAGTATACAGTCTAAAATTATGATTTACAAAACAATCATCGCACCGCATTTCGATTACTGCTCTAGTATATTATTTTTATGTCATGAACAAGAATTGGCTAGAATGCAAAAACAGCAGAACAGAGTCATGCGTATCATATTACGCTGTTCGAAATATACAAGAATTTCTGCGATGCTAGATTGTTTACAATGGTTAAGTATGAAGCAACGTATTTATTTCAATTCTTTGTTGTTAGTTTTTAAAGCAGTCAATAACCTGTTACCTGAATATATGACCCAATACTTAGTTTATGGTTGTGATATTCACAATTATAGTACTAGAAATAAGCAGAATGTTAGATTACCCAAACTTACAAAAAGCAGTTCCCAAAATTGTTTCTTTTATAAAGGCTTCAAAATTTATAATAACCTTCCAATTGAAGTTAAAGGAACTAAAAATATCTATGAGTTTAAAAAAAACTAAGCGATTATGTTAAGAAAAATTATTAGTTAAGTAAATATGTAAACAACTGTAAATCCTAAAATAGTTTATAACTAAATAAAGATTATTATTATTATTATTATTTATTTTTATTAAAAAAATGATGACAGTTTACTCTCCAAGTAGGTCACTCGCGTGGGCTCCTAAATATGATTGTTGCCGCGCATAAGATTACCTTATTTTAAAGTCAACACAAGATCGTCTCACAGACGCCCTACACAGGCAATAAATACAGTAGATTACAGTACCTGAATGATGTCCGGCGGTGTTGCTGATTCCTGCAGCCGAAAGCTCTCATCGCTTTCTCTGCAAGTAATTAAAGCACAGCGTAGATTACTGGCCCTCGAAACGACTTTATAAAGCGAACTCCCTTGAGGGTGTGCTTTGCGAGAAGATCGTTGTAACGACAGCTAATTACCACAGCTCCCCAGATTTGGCATGTTGGACAACCTCTTTTCGAAGATATCCGCTTAAAGCGTTAATTGCACAACCAGTGCTACAATAGAACGGAGAAGATTGGTTCGGCCATAACACACACACACATACACACACACCCGCCAAAGGAAGTTCAAATAATTTATGATATTTTAACCCTTTGAACTTTGGATGAAACTTGAAATAATTGCAATTACTTTTTACCAAAAACAATTAATTTTATTTTAACTTTTTGCACATTGTGTATTGATATTATTATTTATCAATTAATTTTACTAATTGGGAAAACTGGTTCTTCCACATTGTACTTTAACTTGCCACATTAATGTATTTGACTCAAAAGGATGTAAAATAATTTGTGCCCTGATGAAAACACAGCAGTATATTGCAATGACCCTTTCTAGTATTGTGTACTATTATGACTAATGATGTAATTAAAGATGTGCAAATCAAATAGGACACCACACAATATTTAGTTTTACCATTTGCTAAGATCAAACTGACTGATTGACTTATTTTGTTGGGTACGCCAAATTGAGAATTATTCTTATGGTAGTTTGCCCTTTATTTAATCCATTCATCTGATATAATAACTTCGCTAGCTCATTTGAAAACAGAGACATGAAAATAAAAACTCAATCTCTACGGGTCTGAGGTTCCTAAATTTGTAAGTTAAGATTTTAATGATACGCCACTGGAAAAGTAGACTGTTGAACTAAAAATTAGGCGTACTGCGCCGTCGCTATTCTGAAACGTCAAATTCTCGCACAAGAAGTTCGAGTTACCCTTCAGCTCGCGTGTAAACTGAATCATCAAGCAATTAAATGAACAGATTTTTACCGTAAGATTTTGAATAATTGCGCCTTCAAGTAGCGTCTTATCGTTCTATTGTTTTTCAGGCAAATCTATCATTGGCCCATTTTAAAAGGACGATTAAAACTGCATTTGTTTACTGGGACCTCCAATTGACGATTTATATTGCAAATCCTGGGAAAACACCTCGCCATCCACAGGAACTTTTATGATATTCTTGTTCTCCAGGTCGTAATTAAGGTATGATGTGATTTTCATGCCAATCGCGCAGATAAAATTTCAGAATACACTAACCTCACATCCGTAGCATTCGCAACATACTTATGGTGCTTGAGGCTGAAATCTTCGCCCCCGGACTGCTCGGATTGCTGTGCTGTGTTGGGACCTGGTGTGCGGAGCTGCCGGAACAATCTTGGCACCCTAGGCCTTCCTACGATGCCGCAAATTGGTTCTGCAAGATCTTGCTTTGTAGCCGTTTTCTGCCGAAGCCGCCTCGGAACGAAAATACCTCAAGTGCGTGGAAAATCTTGCCTCAAATTGTGCTGATACACTGCAATTCGCTGATCACGATGGTGCTATTTTTATTTAAATAATATAATGCCTTCTATAAAAATTCTTTAATTAAAGTCAGAGCAAAACTCAGGCAACTTTCACCAATTTATTCAAAACAATTGCTCCCCTTGTCGTATTTGACAAAACACTGTCTACAAATTTTATCTTCAGGAAGTTCAACTAAGTCCAATTACATATCTTATAAACTAAATTAACAAATTTGATCATTTTATTTACAATTTCTTACATACTAAAATTATTGTCTTTTGAATTGTTCATTTCTCATCGTTTTTAATTCGCCACTCACTTGATTTTATAACACTTAAATGCCCATTGTTTATCACTACACTGAATCGTTTTTTAATACACCAACATTGTCTCATTTTCTGCTATTTGAATTTCATCTAATTTCTTGCCACTGCAATCTCTTCAAATTCCTAAGTCTTGTATTTTCATGTAATAAATGACAAGACTGGCTTTTCTATGTTCTTTGCCTTATCTTTCTGGTCATTCTTATTCTCACCTTTATTCTAAACTGTTAATTTCTTATTCATTCCCTAATGACTTTACTTTCTACGCTTCCTATTTTAAGCTGTGTCTAACTTGAACACTCTGTGCCAGTTCCTAATTAATTCAGATTCGGCTTCTACTTTGTGCAAATCTATTATATTATGCTTAAAATTATATTGTTAAACCCAATACACGGAACTTGAGTTTCCATATTTCTGTGCCTATTCAAATACAATCAATGTCATTGGCCATTTATACCAGTGTTATTATGATTTGGCAATTTATGTGAATTTTCTCAGATGCCTGCATTATTACAACTCTGTGCTTTAGTGATTTGATTTGTTATTCGCTTGTACTGCAATCAGAGCTGATTTGAGGGCTAAAGACCATTGCAATATTAAGAATTGCTACACGAAATGATCTGTTTATTATCATTCAATACGCGTGAAACATTATACTTTTTCATTTATAGCTTTAACTATAGGTGATTAGCTTTCAGATGAGGTCAGTTGGATTTGTATTTCTTTATTGCCTAAGAATTTTCTACACATGCGTGTAATAGGTTAGTTAGTGGTTGTATGGACTTGCTTACCTCAAAGAAAATTGGTGGTGGTTCTGATAACTTCTTTCTTTCGTGTTAGAAGACCGATTATTGGTCAGACTGCTGAAATTCTTGAATATTAGTATAGGATTACTTAGCTTTATCGCACTGCTTGGCGTTTGCTACAAAGTCTTAGAGAAGTTAATCTACAACAGAATATATACAACAATAGACAACGTAATCCCCCCCCCCCCCCGGAACAGGCGGGTTTTAGGTCGAAGCGAAGCTGCTGTGAACAAGTATTGGCCCTAACATCGTACATGGAATCAGGCTTCCAGAAGGGACTAAGAACATCAGTGGCATTCATCGACCTAACGGCCACGTACGACACAGTATGGGCTTATACTAAAACTAAAACAGACAAACCCCTGCGTCAAACTAAACTTCTGGAGAACATGCCAAGAAACCGATCTTTTAAAGTGACATTGGGCCAAATAACAAGCAAATCATATACCATTAAAAACGGTTTGCCACAGGAATCAGTGCTGACCCCTCTTGTACTTAACTTATATACGAGTGATATACCAGAAACAAACTCTAAAAAATTCTGTTATGATGACGATATAGCCATACCTAGAAACGCTTAACCAATATTATAAAAATGGCGTCTATGCCCAAACCCATCTAAGACTGAAGTAAGTGCCTTCCACCTCAATAAGCTAAAACTGAGATTAACGTAACATTCTGCTGTAAAAGGCTAAAACATAACCCCAACCCTTAATATTTAGGAATCACGCTAGATCGCTCCTTAACATACAAAAAACACCAGGAACTGACTGCCCAAAAGTTAAAGACCAGAAACAACATGATCAGAAAACTGGCGGGGACTACCTGGAAGACATGAGCAGATATATTACGAATAGCAGCACAAGCACTAGTTTTCTCCACTGCAAAATACTGTGCACCAGTATGGCACAGAAGTGCCCATGTAAACAAGATTGACGTACACCTTAACAACACCCTTAGAATCGTGTCGGGAACCCTAAATCCACTCATATTCCCTGGTTCGACGCTTTAACCAACATTACCCCACCAGATCTTAAAAGACAACAAGCTACTATCAACGAAATAAATAAAATAAATAATGCAATTGATTTTGGTGAGAAACCCGAAACGATACATAAATATAATAGAGCTGGAGGAACGTCAAGATTTTTTAAATATATAAACTGCAAACGCTGAGTAATTCAGTTATGAGTTCACATCAAACAGCCACAAAGAGGCTGTTTGATATAAAGCTTTATTCATAAATAGCACCATAGGTTGTTTCCAAGATATAATTCTCTACAAGACGTAAACCGTGAGTCCTACTGTATTATTTTTTAAAGTTATTTTATAAACACCTGACAGGTGGTTTTCTAAGAATACAGAATTTATATCACCCTGGCACATTTGTGTTCATATGGCTGCAGCGTGAGATGAAATCTTTAAGTCAACATTTAATAATATCTGCCACTGTTATTTTTATAAATAACAGCGTTATCTTACACAAGAGCTACTTTCTTTATCGGTGAAAGATTGGTTGTAGTCAGAAATTTGTTGTCCACCAAACTGATGAGACAAATTGGCAAAACAATCCCAAAAACAATTTTGACAGTTTATTAAATCAAATTACCTAACAAGTATTAAAATTGTCTCCCAAGAAAATGAATTTATCTGAATAGAAGCACTCAGAATATTGACTTTATTCATTATTGTTAAATTTCGGTGATGGTGCAATTGTTGAATGCACTGCTATTATACAGTGTAGAAATAAAGTAACGAATAAATTCATTAACATCGTTGATATACATTTTTAAGAAAACATCTTGAATGGGTGTAGCGACCTTGGCCATCTATATATATAAAAATTAATCCCTATTTCCCTTGGTCACGCCATAACTTGAGAACGACTTTACCGATTTTATTCATCTTTTTTTTTAAGTTTTCTAATACTGTGTAGAAGGTTCTTACGGAGAGAAAAATTAATAAAATCCAAAGGGAAAGCCGGAAAATTAGAAAATATCGAAAGTGTGTTGTTTCTATTTGCAGTCACACCTGTGCGTAATGGTTTGAAGGGTTTTCCCATAATGTCATAATCCGCATCAGGTAACCGAAGGCGGAAGAGATAAGACACTAATAGCAATTTATGTCAGTCAGACATTCAAATTTGGTTTGTGCACAAGTGATTGTGAAAACAATTCCGTGCCGTTTTAGTGTCCGGTACAATGCCAAAGGCACGACAAGTTAACATAGGTCGTCGAAGACAGTCAGCTGCGCGGATATCTACTTTACGTGAGAACCGCAATAATGACCAGCGCGCTACGGATAATGAAAATAGTTGTAGCTATTAGCATGTTTTTAAAATAAAAGAAATCGAAAATTCGAATATCGGAAAAACGTTTGCTGAACCCGCTAATACCAGGAAAATCAATATTCGGACAGGACAACGTCTGTCGGGTTCGCTACCCCTTAGAGGGTGAAATGGGGTAAATAAGCCTAAAAATCGATATGGGTTTTTTGGGACGTTGATTGCCAAAACGGCATTTATTTTTAAGTCCAAGACGATGGAAATTAAAACTTTATAGTGGTTAACCGGGGTTTCAGAGACAAATTATTTTTGGACAAAACAACGTTTGCCGGGAGGGGTCGGGACGGGACGGGAAGGGGCGGGACGGGACTGGACGAGACGGGAAGGGACGGGGCGGGACGGGGCGGAACGGGACGGGACGGGAAGGGATGGGATGGGATGGGATGGTAGGGGAGGAGACGAGAAGGGACAGGACGGGACGGGACGGTACGGGACGGGGACGGGGATGGGATGGGATAAAATGGGATGGGATGACAGAACATAATTAGTCATTATTTAATACACAAATAACGAACCTCGCGCTTACGAAGTCGCGGGTTACAGCTAGAAAATGGCATATATTTTTAAGTCTAAGAAGATGGACATGATATAAAATTAAAACTCTGTAGTGGTTAAACGGGGTTTCAGAGACAAATTATTTTTGGGCAGAACAACGTTTGCCGGGCCAGCTAGTAGGGAATATTTTCAGCTGATTTTCGGTTTCATATGTAATTTGTTTTTCATGATATGACGTCATCGACTTTTTTTGAAATAGCAACCTGTATTTTTTGTTATTGATTTTGGTAGTACTTTTTACGCTGTTTTCAAGGATATAGAATTTTCAATATATGACATCGTATAAGCGGTGCTGCCGTAGTAAACAGCAATCAGTTATTTCCCAATTACATTTGCTTAATTATATCTTGAAAATAACTAATTGTTGCTTTGTCTATTTTTGTGATTTATACTGGTTTGACGAATATATGCTTGCTAGCTGACGATTGTGCGAAGAACTTGCTTTATATGCGGTAAACAGTACCGTACCATTAATTGCGTTTTTTCGGTGAGGCCTTGTGTATGAAAGAACTCACGAATGATATACTAAATTTTCTTAGATGTTAGGCGCTAGATGCTTTTTACTACTCCGCCGAATCGATTCTCAGCGCTCTTATTTAGCAATATTCTTGTTTAGTGGCATAATCGCCGCATACTATTTCTGCATTTTATAATCATAATCCGAATACTGAGTTCATCTCGTTTGTCTAACGAACTTGGTTGTATTTTAGTCTCTAATATTGGCTTTAAAAGTAGTGAAAGTTCTATCATCATCATCTTCCTGTTCCATATCTATATCTTGCCCTAGCATACAAGTACTTCGACGCCTTCTTTTTCTTTTGAATCGTGACTTACGTCTGGGTCGGAGATTGTCACAAAGAACTGTTAGTCATTGAATTTCCTTCCCATAATCGTTTATTTATAATATTAATAAACCAAAAGTACTGTTATGTATAATTTTTGATTTAAGATACATTTAAATTGCAAATAAATATCTCGAGTGACCCGCAATTCCTACTGGCATATTTGGTTGCATACCATTATTTTTCATTTTTGGGGTATTTTGATATTCCTAGAGCTTTGAGGATTCTACTGACTTTTCAAAATAGATTGCTAGTATGATTTCCTAATACAGCACTGATTTCGTGAGATTGTTCCTGGGTATTATGCCTGTAATTTTTGGGATTTTGCTTTGTGCAGATTAGAATTTCCGAATTATGATGATAATCGTCGCTCACCCATAAGAAATTCTGTGTGATAGAATAAATTTGGTTAAACTGGGATATAAATTTATTTTGGTACAAGCACCTACGCTTGGTCACCTTCCAACTTTGGTTTCTGTCGTTCCGTTTTGAGCATCGATTTTGAAGTTGTGTTATTTTAAGCCTTTCTTGTACCCCCGTGTGGATCGTTAGTGCCATGCTCTGCATATGACCCTTCTTGGGCTCTGATGTCGCCTTTTGCAGGACCTGGAGTACTAACTTGTACGCAGTTCTGACTCTTTTGGTTACCCTAACTGCTCCCGAGAACTGAGACCACACGGCCTTTCCCTCGTGAGATAACTGTAGAAAAGCATGCCATATCCTACTTTGGACATTTGCTTTGACGGCATCTCAGCAGGACATCCGAGCCCGCAACCCTGCATAGCTTCTCTAAGGATGCCGCCGTGCTATACATCGACAGGTATCTTCGTCGTGTAAAGCTCTCGTGTTTTGGGTAATATGAGTTCTGAAACGGAAAATACCAATCCGTGTAGTTTTGTGTGTAACTGGAAGCATTTCTACTTACGGTTACGCTGGCGAATTTCTAGCTGATGGTAGAAAGAATTAAGAAATCTACCGTAACGATGTGTTAACTTTTAAGTCTTGAGTTTTAGTTAATAAATCTAGTTCTTATATTATATACTAGAGTGGCAGCTCTGTTACCTTTTTTGATCGCATTCAACTCGGGTATGGTCACTTTCCTCGACATTTAGAATTAACACCTATATAGGGGCTACTGGAGCAAACTATGACGTCGTTAATGCTGAAACACACCAATTAAAGTGTGCAGTCAACCCTGAGCGCATGGTACCATTTGCGAAGTTTTCGCCCTCAAATTATTTAGAGCTTTAAACAGTCTCTCGCCTTCCGCTATCACTGCACTTTTATTTTAAGTCACTTTAATAGTTGGGTTACCTGTGGTCGTGAGAGAATTGCGAATAAAAATCGTAGTTTGTTTTCCACTCCATTTATTAAAATCACAATCGTGTTAGTTTTTGCAATATTTAAAACCACCTAAGTTAGACTAATAATTCTACGGCTAGTTTAAGATCTACAGACTATCGCAGATTAGTTTTTGCACTCTTGAATATTATGCAGAGATGAACATACTGTAAACGTTTAGGTTACATCAATGCCTGGCAATTTTCTTTATTTTACAATCTTTATTATACAGCTTTAGAGTTTAAGGATTTACAGTGACACCTGTAGGTTTTCTGGTTTGAGCCTTCTCGAACCAGTGGCGTTTCCGGTCAACCCACCCCAATCCTACTCAGGAACTAGCTGGCAAAAATTTGCTACACCACTAGACAATTCGTGGACCACCGTGTTGTAAAGCAATACCGATCATTTCATTTTAGAGATTTTTTTGTGTACAGATATTCCACGGGTAGCAGTACACTTATCAACACTCGGAATATCATGGTCATGCAACCGAAGTCTATAAAGATCTGAAGTACAACTACCTTTTCGTTGTCTTTGTATACAAAACACATTACAAATAAGCAAACTTCTTCGAGTGTTATATCACAGATTAGCATACCGGAATTGCCGGACTCACTCACAAAATTCATGAGACTGGTTACTAAAGTAGCAGATATCCATTGTCCTGTTATTTGAGTCCTATTCCAATTTTGTGCGTATGCCTATGTACTCGCACCGGGAATTGAGGCAGCGCTACATGAAGGTTACACTCACCAAGGTTTGAGTTATAAGAACAGCTTATGTAGAACAGCAAACAGATCGACTTAGTGGTAGAGATGTGAAAAGTATCCAAGTTCCCCAAAATCGGGAAGTTATCGGATATAAGGCACAAAACTATCAATCGATGATTCCGCATTCGCACCGCTTTTAAACTCCACATTCGTCCTTGATCGTCTTCTTGCTCTACAACCTGTCATGGTTTCACCTGACCGTATTCATAGCCTCTCGTGCTCTAGGTATTGGGAAAATATCACCAGAGCACCAGCAAGATTTCCAGTGAAACCGAAGTATGCTCTGAAATCGTCACTCGCCTTGCTTTTACTCGGTATTGTGACACTGCTTGACTTATATTTATGTTTACTTTCCGCATTTTCTAAGTAGCTTCTACAGAGCTGCATATATTGCACGTTTATACATCTCCCTTTCGTAGAGCTTACCTCAGTAATGCAGTTTGGAGTGTGACGTGCCTAATACGTTTTCTCCATAATAACTTGTAATTCCGCGTCGTCAACGTGAGGGTAATTTCGCGTACCAAATGCCCGATTTCACCGACATTATTCACGTCGGCATCGTCTTTTTTCAGGGTTAGAAAACGCCATCCTTGCTAAAAATGTATAATCCAGTGGCGCCCGTCAACGCATTGGCATTGAGTTTCTACATCCCTACCGAATTAAACTTGGCAGAATAACTTATAGCACCTTACAATAAATGATAAATAAACATGAGAGCTTAGTAAGTAATAATCACACTCTTTTCATAATAGACTCACCCCTACGTCGCACATGAACTAGATGTGCCTTTTTTCTTCTTAACAGGCAGTTATTATCATCTAAATCCGTAACACAATGTAGGCTTGTACTTCGTAGGCCCTGCCATATCTAAACAGAGAAGGTAAGTAAAGTAAAAAAAGAACTTTATACAAATATGTTTCGCTTTTTAAAGATTTACAACAAAAAATAATATATGCTCGATCGCGTCGGAAAAACTATCAGAACAGATGGTAAGGGCTACATCCAAAAAATTAGTGTTTAACCCAATACAGGAAAGTTACTAAGCCATGGTAAAATAGAACAGTACGTATGTAACAATTATTATAAATGTTTCTTCGTGTAACTAATTACGAGTTTAAAACGCCGCAAATATATGTCAAAGAACAGTATATAAATTGTTTAAATTACCTTGAAAGGTCTAAAGCAATTCCTTCAAAGCCGAAGTTAAAATTAAAGCTTAGGTCTATTAGGTTTAGCTTTACTTAAAATAGGTTCAATCAGCTATTGCCCCACAAATCCTGCTCTTTCAACATTTTGTGCTCATAGGCTTTTTTATAGTGTACAAAACAAACATGCCCGGAAAGCCAGCCAGAGTTTCAATATTAGTTTCCAGTGTAAATATTCATTACAACTAATAAGTTTTGTATTGACTTTTAAACGCAAAATGTGCTTTTATAAGTGCAGTCGCTCATAATCGGCTGAAAATCGATGGAATTAAGTAAGAAGACATTCCGGGTTACAGAGGGTTCCCTGTGAAAGAACGGGTATTTACTCTTTCATTTTCATCAATTTTTCTCAAGGAGTGAGCGATTTCAGCATAAAACAATAAGCTTCTTGGGTGCAAAGCCGCCGCGGGGGCGTTTATAAAACGCGAGATCCGCAGATTCTTCAAACGGCCAGTTTAAATGTTCGACACCTCTTTAATTAGCATTGAACCCAGTTTAACTCCGGTTTATGCTCCAGCTCGAATAGTCGCCCGAACCCTCGCTCACTTAGCTGAATATAAAAGTAAGCTACCGCTACTTGCCATCCCCAAAACGTGCTCGACTTTAATATCGCTGATGGATGGGACCAGCCTTGGGCTGGCTTATCCCCTGCGTTTAAACTGGCTTAAAAATATGCACGCCAATATGGCTTATTCCGACCTTAATGGCAATCAACAGGTCGATAAAAAGCCGCAATAAAAATCTATGGCTTACTTGCTCGTTGCTGTTTGTGTTTCAATGCCGATGCTGAGGCATTTCCATAACAATGAGTGGGTACACAGGGTGTTATCGCAATCTCATTCTCGTCTGCAAACAGATGAATGCATTCTAGTGCATGCATAACAGGGCGAGCAGACAACAGGACGTGACGGACAACCCGATTTGTGTGCACAGCTCACGTGCACTTCGTTGGCAAACGCAAACTTTTCTATTAAACCCATAGTTGTATTGGTTAGCGCGAGTGTGCGTTTTTAAGGATCGATAGCCGGCTACTAAATTAAATAGCGGCGACAAACAGTCTGGCCAGGATTCGGCTGAAGCTTGCTAGGAGCTCAGAAGGGCAAACAATCAGAAATAATAAAGATCGCTAATATGCTCTACGATTTCTTGATTCTTTCCAAATATAATTACTGGATATACTTTCCCAGCTAATGTAATAACTTACCTTCTTTCTTGCCTTTGAAATGAGTGTACTTTATAAGTATTCCGAGATACAATTTGCAAGTAAGTACTATATGTATGCCTTTGGAAGGGTATAAATCGTTGTAAGTCTGGTTGAAGTTAGCTGAATTTTAGCTGTGCTTCTATCTTCCCTTTATTGGTTGTGCTTCCATCACGCTGAACATTGTCGTGTTACTACATCACCTTTAATCGTGGGCTGGAGTTCGTGGATTGTCTACTCTGTAACTAGCATTTAATCTGAGTCTTTTGGGTTGTCACGCCAGAAAAAGCATAATTGGCGTTAGCATCTATCGAGTTGCAAGCAAATTAGGTAGACTACGCAGTATGTACCTGATTGGAAGCCGGTAAGATTGAACCTTATTTGGTTAATTTAAAACTTGCCGCCGCCACTGCATTCTTACTCACACGAAGAATAGGAAAGGGTACCTCTGAACTTCTTCACTCTGGCTTAAATTAGCGTGGAAACAGTCAGTCAACTGGCGTCCCACAGAGAGAATGTGTGGATTTGAATGTTACCATTCCGTAAAACGTAGCAGCCGTTTAACGTCTGTTGAAGAAAGTTTCGTCGTTTAAAGTTTATCAACTCCTAAGGCTGAGCTTATAAATGTAAAACTTTGTTTCTACAGTACTGTACAATGGAATTTCATGTCGGCCTTAGATCGGATATTTGAAGAACTTATGTTGTCCCCCTGTCACAATTCCGAATAGCGGCGCTTTTCGACGACACAGTCCTGAAAACCTAATCTGAATCGCTTCTCGTTACTGACGTGTTGAATTACAGCTGGAAATCCTTTCTTCGCCAAAATTGCGGTTCCCGATGAATCGATTGGTTAACTTTCGCTATTCGCTCTTCCTCCACACTGAGTGTCAGTGCTTTGTGCTCAAATCCGATAACTACATTCCTAGTTCAGTTAACTAAATTATATTGGTTAGGCAATGCATATTGTGACTTACGGCCGTCCTATATACGTAATGTTACCCAAGTGTTGAATAATATTCATTGGGAGTGCAACTGTTACGGGTTCGTAACCATACTAGCTTCCATGTAAAATCATACAAGTTAGTTGATTATTTTATCTTACAAAGTTTGTGCCGCAACAACTGAGTTAGAGTTAAATTATGAAGATAACAAGCCTACAGCTGGAACTCCTCCAATCGTCTTTTATGTGTGTCCTTTTAATATCGTCGTCTTAAATTATATAGGTACGGTGCGATTTTACTTGCGAAGAAATATGCAGTTATTAAGGTAAGATAAAGATTTTAGAATTACGAACAAACATATTCCTACACCCTATAATTTCTCCAATCTTCTCACCTAGCTAACTAGATATTGGGCTGGTGGGGGGTGGTAAATAGGTTTTCCCTCGTAACAACGCGGTTGAGTAACTATTTACATATACTAAACTTGGCGATTGCAATAACTTGATTCGCATATCGTATTTATGGAGTTGCAGGTAGACCTGGTTTATAACTCAGAATCCACCTGGATAGAAGCTGATAGGGGTAGCTGGTGGTGGAGTATTTGCATAAACTGGATTTGATAAATGGTCTACTCCATAACTAGAACTTTATCCAAATTATGGGAGTCATCACGACGGTAATAAATTGATTGGCGTTTGTAGCTATCGAGTAAAAAGCAGATCCCGTAGATAACGCAGGGACTACCTGAATGGAAGCTTATAGGGGTTGTATTTGGTTGAATAACTGCATTTGGTGAAATTTCTACCCCAGCACTGCAACTTTATCTGAATCATGGGGGTCACCATGACCACAATAACGTGATGGACCTCATGGACTGTTTACTCCATAATACGGATCTAATCCGAGCCTATAAACTTTAATCTTGATAATGATTGCATGTGATCGAATAATTACATAAGCCGGATTTGGTAAATTATCAACGACATAACTACGAGCTAATCCAAGTCATAACGACAGAAGGCAAAAGAGCGTTGATTAACACTAAACTGAATATAACTAAATACAAACGCTACCAGTTTAAACAACCAGCATTTTTATAAATTCAATTACCAAAGGTTTCCTTTATTATCGACTATTCAAATTTGCAAGGAAGGTTAAGTTTCACTAGTGGGGTCTCAAAAATTTGCTCTTATTATACATAAAATCTATAAAAGCAATAACAAGATATGGATTCAATAAAATTAGAGTAACATTTAGTTTAATATATACCATCGACTGTAACATGATACATTCAAACAAACTCTTGTCATATACCACTGGCACCTTTAACGTTTAAGTTTAGATGGCACCTTCAAGCAAAGGTCAGAAACCCTTAATTCGAACCAGATTGGGAGCTGCAGTGCGTCCTAACTCGGTGTTAACAGGCGAACTGCCTTACTCGATAAGAAAAAAAAACAGCAATACTGGAACAATTAGAAGAAAAAAAAGATAATTGCACAACTACAATTTTCAAAGTTTAGGGTATCGGAATATTTTAGCTATCATAGTCTTTTGTGATAGTCCCGCGTGCGATAGAGTTGCGCTCGGACGTATGTGAGCTCTCTCGTGCTTATTAAACTCGTTTGTGCTTAAAATACATAAATATTTAAAACATTAATTATATTACTAGTCTGTAACACCTCTTAAACTAATAGCAGTTAAATATCAGTGCGCGATACGCCGCAATCGCTGTTCTGCAGTGGCGATTGCGGTTAAACCAAATAAATAAATAACGGACATATTTCAATCTAAACAACTGTGATATTAATAACACAATTAATGCTATCTCAAACATGACGGACACAAATGGATTTAAATTAAATCCACCAACCATGATTTATAAAGGCGTAAATGCTATTACAAATCCCACACCTATGGAAGAACAGGACATACCACATGTTGAAACAAATAAAAATAAGCGACCTTTGACATCGCCACAAGATAGCGACACAAATAAACGCTATCTTTTTAACACAAACTCTCTCGTAGCCGAAAACAGATTCTATTCTTTGTCATCCGAGAAAATATCTGAAAATGCTTCACAAACCCAAGTCCCCAATAGTGATACAGTAAAACAAAAAATTCCTCCGATATATCTACCCAACGGAACACATTACCAAAACATAGTCCAAGATATTAAAACACAAGTTAAGCAAGATTTTACTACCACCTACAAAGGTAATCAGTTACGACTGAACTTAACAAACATCGACGACTTTAGAAGCCTCACGAAATTCTATGATGAACAAAAGGTAAGTTATTATACTTACCGTAACCCTGATAATGCTAATATATCTGCGATAATACGTAATGTACCAATATCCATCACCGATGAAGAAGTCAAAGCTGCCCTAATTAATCTTAGCTACCCCGTTGTAAAAACAACTCGATTATTAAATCATAAAAAAATGGCAATGCCTCTAATCGCTGTTGAACTAAACAAAACGGATAAAGCCAAAGACATATTCAATTTGAATAGATTATTACACTGTGTAGTAACAACAGAACCACGGCGCAAAAATAATGACACCCCACAATGTACAAACTGCCAGCTAATTGGCCACACAAAAAATTACTGCCACTTACAGCCACGCTGTGTTAAATGTACTGGGCACCATCATTACACGAAATGCACAAAACTTAAAGATGTAGACAAGCCACAGTGTGTAAACTGTGGCGGAGAACATACGGCCAACTACAGGGGCTGTTCATATATTAGGAAGTTAAACAACAAACTGACATTCCCTACGGTGAGGCCATCAAATCCCAATGCCACTATAACCGGGAACATTACCTCCAACCGCACCTATGCACAAACTGTAGCCAACAACCTTAACACATTGAACTCCCAAGTAGCTGACACTGGTGCAACTCATTCGGATTCCCACACATCAAAAATTTTCAAAACTATTCTTGAATTAATAACACCTTATCTTGATCAAATAAAAAACTTTATTATGTCCCTCATTCCTATGTTGTTTCAAAATGTCAGCAAATAATAATTTTCCAATCCAACAATTAACACTCCTAAACTGGAACTCAAATGGATTAAAAGCCCAGAGGTCAACGTTTATTTCGTTTATTGCCAGACACGGTATTGACATCGCCTGCATTACCGAAACACACTTAATTCAAAATGAAAGGTTTACTGTACCCGGATACCATATTTTCCGAAAGGATCGGGAAAATGCAATAGGCTGGGGCGGCTCGGCAATAATTATTAAGCGTAACCTAGTGGCAAGCTCTATCATCTTAGAAAATGTCCAACTCATAGAAGCTGTAGCTGTTAAAATAAATATGATAAATAACTCTCCACTTAAAATAATTTCTGCATACAAACCACCAAGGAATAAGCTAAATACAAGCGAACTAAATAACATTTTTACAGACTCGCTTCCTACAATACTAGCAGGTGACCTTAACTGCAAGCATACAAACTGGGGATGTAGAACAAATAATCCAAATGGAATTAAGCTAAATAATATCACCTCCCAATTAGCGATTCAAATATCCGCACCCAGTGAATACACATATTTCCCTTACAGATATAACCAATTGCCAGATATTTTAGATATCATATTACACAAAAACCTTACTCTTCCTATAACTCAGACTGTCCTGACAGAACTTGATTCAGATCATCTGCCTGTCGTGTTCACTTTAAACTGTGCTGCTCACTACTACCCTAAACTTCCTAAATTAATTAAAGGCCCAATTGATTGGGAACATTTTCGAACCATAATGGATAATCGGATTACATGCCCAACAACTTTAAACAATGAAGAGGACATAAATAAAGCGATTGCATCCTTTGAGAAGGAGGTCACTGTAGCAGTCCAAGGAGCCACAGTAGCGAGCCGACCACACAGGGCATTAAATGACCATAGCCCACCAGTACATATACAAAAGCTTATTAAAGAAAAGCATACTGCACGCCGACAATGGCAAAATACTAGAGACCCAGCAGTCAAAACTCGCCTTAATGGATTGATTCGGACAGTAAAAATTGAACTGGACAAATACAGAATAGCTTCCTACAATTTTTATATAGAATCTCTAAACCCTGGGGACTCGAACATGTGGAGGGCCACCAGAAAGATCCTAAAACAGCCTACTATTATTCCACCACTTCGAATTAATGACACTACGTATACAGACGATGCCGACAAATGTGAAGTATTTGCTCAGCAATTGGAAAACGCATTTATCACTTCATACAATAACAGCACAAACATTGATCACGTAAAACATGAAGTAAATAACATTCGAGCAAACATCGTAGAACCCATAGCCCCAGTATCTCCATTAGAAGTTAAACAGTACATTAAAGCGCTTAAGTTAAGAAAAGCGCCCGGGAAAGACCTGATACCTAACGTCCTCCTGAAAAACTTATCTAAAAAATCAGTATTGTTTCTAACAGCTATATTTAATGCTTGTTTACGAATCGGATATTTCCCAACTATCTGGAAGCAAGCAATAATTCTGATGTTTCATAAACCTGGCAAGCAGCCTAACAACCCGGCAAATTATCGCCCAATTAGCTTGTTGTCAATGGTGTCCAAACTTCTTGAAAGAATCATTCAATCACGACTGAAAGAGTTCTTAGAAATTAACAACGTACTACCACAACTTCAATTTGGATTTAGAGGCTCGCACTCGACAAATCACCAAATACTGCGCATTACTGAAAAACTCGAATTAGGGTTCGAAAATAAACTGCACACATTAATAGCCTTTATAGATGTTGCCCAGGCTTTTGATCGACTCTGGACAGATGGCCTGATATACAAAATGATAACCATAAATGTTCCCTCTTATTTGTTACTGATCATTAAATCATTTCTCACATACAGAACCTTTCAAGTTAGAATCAACTCGCACAACTCAACAGCTCGCAGCATTAACGCCGGGGTACCGCAAGGATCCATATTAGGCCCTATTCTTTTCAATCTATTTATGTATGATATACCAAAAACGCCTAACACAGATATAGCCATGTATGCTGATGACACAGCTATAATTGCTCAAGATTCAGATATCACCCTAGCTGCTCGTAAACTTCAAATAAGTCTCGATCAACTGAGCCTATGGTTCCATAACTGGTGCATTAACATAAACGCTGATAAATGCGAATGCAAAATCTTTACTCTTAGAAGACCTCAAGACCCACCAAATATAATTATCAATAATATTTCTATACCATGGAATGCTAAAGATAATGCTGTCCGGTACCTTGGGATTTACCTTGATCGGAAGCTAAGCTGGAGTTATCATATTAACAAGAAATTGTCTGAGTCTTATGCCAGACTTGGCATGCTTTATCCTATATTGAACAGAAGATCACCACTTAAAATAAAATGTGGACACCTCTTATATACGTCGCTAATCAGACCAATCTTCACATATGGTTGCAGTATCTGGTGCGCAACTTCTAAAACTAACTTAAATAAATTACAAGTCCTACAAAATAAGGTATTACGCATCATAACCAATGCAGAGTGGTTTGTTAGAAACTCCCAAATACATAGGGAGACAGAGATGCCCACAGTAGAAGAATTCATAGCAAATACAACGAAGAAATTCTATAATAATATTGACCAGTGCAGTGGTGCAGTATACTACAGACTCGGTACAAAACAAATACACAACAGATTAAAACGAAAGTTACCAGTAGACCTTATCAATGACGACGGTGGTTAAAAATAATACGTTACAATCTCTACTAACCCATTACCTTATGAAGCAAACAAACAATTCTTAAAAATAAAATAAAAAGTTTAAAAATATGTGCGAGATTGGTTGCGCGAACCAATTCTAAACGGTCATCCTAAATATCAGTGAATAAAGGTGTCAAAACCGATAGTGACTTTAGTGTGACAAACATTAATGAACACTGCCATGCATAGCATACAATGCTGAACTGGCAAAAAACGAGAACAGAGAGAGAGAGTCTTTTGTGAAAGCGATAGTATAAACAGATAAATAAAACATTTATATTTTGCAATACGTTGCCTGCTATGGTGCACGTAATTAACAATTGAAAATTAGCTGTTTGTCCTGCTAAATAACAGATACCTCGGAATTTATTTTGATACCATCCTTGAACACGAGTGAATAATTTATTATGGGCACACACAGCGAAGTTTTCATAAGCATGAGCAACTCAGGGTTCAAAAAAATATATAAGATATTTCGTCAGTTTTGTTATGTAGATACATGGAAACACATTATTTAGAATTAAACGAGTATCGAGTCGAAAAAGCTTTACTTTAGTTGTTAACCATACCAACTCCCATTGTTGCCAGTTTGGTACTGATTGTAAAGCTCAACAGTTGCAATAAAATATTTCGCGAGTTAAAAGGGTACCTACATAGTATAGAAGACACACACTAACCTTTTACACTCTGCTCCGCTAACAATTGGCACCGCACACCATGCCTATGCTGCCTGCATCTTATTCACTGATTACTTTCTCCGAAGAAAGTTGTATAAGGTGCTCCAAATCGGAATACCAGCAATCATACTTGCATATTAAACACCACAAACAATTGACACGTAAGTGACAATTAAACAAAACAAATTGCAACTTCGTCACCAAAACGCAAATAATTGACCTTAAAAACAGAAGCACGACTGACAAGGGTTTGTTTGGAATAAAATTGGCAAAGTTTTTCGAAAATTCAGAGCAGGTTCTATTTACCATCAGAAAACCAAAAAATACAACAGCCAGCCATTGGTGTAGATTTAAGTAAGTTTTTACCAATTATTCACCGATACACAACATTTTATAAGCAAACGCCTCCAGCAATTTGGAAAACTTGCATCAATTAATTATATACAATCCTTAAATCTAAATGCAAAGGTAATTGCACCACCGTTTTTAGAGGATTTTTAACTACAAATGTCTCGAAATTCAGCTTCTTCCGCACTTGTGCCATGTCAACCTTTTTAGCACGACCAGGGCTGCCTAAGATTAAAACTCAGATGCACTTCCGAGTAAGTATACCCACATCCTTGCGGAGTTCTGTGCCGTCATCACTGAACCCTACACCCTTCACCTGGTATCACGGAGTCCAACCACTCTGCCAGTGTATGAAGGCTTCAAGAACGTCCATAAACACCTCCTTCAAACGTATCTCTGACCTGCAGTTTGCGCAGGGGCTTCAATATAGCATATTTATTGCCCGAGCTGAATTTTCACTGCTCCAGCTGTCTTTATATGTGAACTCCCAGCTCTACTGTGAGCAGCACTCACTTTTTTGTCTTTTTAGGCTCCCGATTCAAGACACACAACCTGCTCCTTGGTTATTGGCCGATTTCCACAGCTGTGGCCCCAAACTTTGAGTTGCCGACGATCTCGACCTAGCCGACCTCGGACAAGCTCTGGTTTCAGCCTCCAACGGACAATGATGGCTTTATTTGCTTTACAGTAATTTGAGTGTATCTTTTCTGGTATTGTAACACGGTTGTATGCACTTATTAAACAGCAATTATGCCGTAAGGCAATTCATAAGACATTTTAACACGCACTGAGTCGCACATTGAATCGCCCAAAACTTTGTGAAAATGTGTTAGTATGTGCTCTCTAAAACTAACATGTGGCGTTATTCGTTTTGCTGGCTTTTTGTGAGGTGAAAATTGATATTCCCAAGTGTATTATAGCTTGGTATTGCCAAAAATAACCTCGAATTCTTCTGAAAACCTTGAAAATGCCTTCGAAACGCAATTGATGTTGTGTGGGACGAAATTTGCATGTGTTTACCTTAAATTACTATTAGTTAATTGCTCATTGAGAAGAAATATGCTTGTGTTGTTGATTATCTTTTGGCAAATAGACTTTGTTATTTACTCCTTGCCTTTAATTACAAAAACGTTTAACGTACAACCCGATATTATAGCAATATAGTGCTTATACCAAGGTAATGTACCTTAAATTTTATGATATTTAGATGAAAATAATATTAGGTACGCTATGTGGTCACATGGCGTTTATAAACCCAAGTTTAGTGCTTTATTGATTAAATTACAAGGAACTAGTATATAAAGTACTACTGCTTTGATACATGAAAGAAAAAACCGTAATAACAAGAATATTTCAAAATCGTACGCTATCAAACTAATTCACGGCACTAAAATTTTCAATTTTTAAAAATTCACTTGAATATAAATAAGTGGATTATCTTAGATTCCAGGCGTGCGGCGATTAAGAGAACTGTAGAGCACCAGTGAAAACTCCTAGCTGGCAATCGAAACCATATCTAGCAGCCCCATACCACAGATAAACAATCATCTAGGCGACCATACTGCTAAAATAAAGAAGAAGTTAACAAGACCATAATTAAAAAATCTTTAATGAAAGACACTAATAAAAAACCGCAGATGAAAAGCCCTATAATAACGGTGTCATTAGCTCACAGGTGTGTCTTTCGTTTACAAAGCCTACTCGAAATGAAAAACGGCTTCAACCAGCTTTCTCCAGTCCTACGCAAAATAATCCGAAGTTATTGCGAAATTGCATTATAAAGTCCCCAACAAGGTTACTCAAGGGTAACCAAACATCACTGGGTTCATTTAGCTCTACCGTATCTGTGTTATCCTGAAGCCATTTACAAACTAGAATCGGGAACAATAATGAAATGCTCAGCTATTTATCGAAAAGCAAATCCTATATAATTTGTGTTGGAAACGAAGTCCTACAAATATCTCGACAAATTATTTGTAACTTTTTCTGCTCTGGTTATGTTTTTCTAAATCTCTGAGCCACTACAATGTGAAGCAATGACCTGAGAATTCCTGATGGCAACTGGAATCCAGGTTTAATTTTACGGCAGCCAAACGTATTGCTTCACCAATCAGGTAAGAGATACTCTGAATCTCAACAGAAAACCTCAGATAAGCTAAGATAACTTCGAAAAATTTTGCACAAATTAGGTTAACGAACATCACCTGTCAGTTAGGGTTACTTTTATATGATGGCAGGCACAGCCAATTCTTTGCAAATAGTTACCTTCATACGTCAAAAATCCACAGATAAGTAACAAGACTAAGAAACAGTACGCTTAATTCGATAACTAAATGCAGTATTAGCAAAACTGCTATTACACGATAACTAACGTATAGTACTTAATTGGGTGAGGCATGGCCTTAGGAATATGCCGTAACTATAGTCTAACGTCAAAATGTGCGCAAGGTGACCATAACAGGTAACTACATAAATGTCAACTATGAGTTGGATTTAATGGATCGCCTACTCCATAGCTAAGGTCTTTAATCCTGGTTTTTTGGGGTCATCCTCTCTCCCCACCTACAAACAATTTGATTGGCATCCGTACTTTTTGCGTTGAAAACAGATTTACTTGATAACTTTGTCTAGAGGACGACAGACCCCTTCACAGATATATAGGTAGTTGAAGAAGCCCGGTCGTAGCAGATCTTTCTGTGCTGTCAAACCTGAGCAGCCTGCGTAAATGCCTCAGCTCATTACCCTGGCAGCCTTTCACAACCAAGATCCCTGCCGCCAGGTTTATGGGTGCCCAGAATGCGGCACAATAATCGCGTTCAGAATTGGACTATACAGCCATCGGAGAGTATATATGCGCTGACCTGGAATATCCCTCATACTCGAAATCCAGTGTTTGGCTATGATTATTATTATTATTATGATTAGTTTCTAACGCAGTATTTACGTAGATATGAGCCGATAAAGTAGCATGCAGTCGAGTAACTACTTAAACTTCAGTTTTGAGCTGAACTTGATGGATTGTCTACTCCATAACTAGAATCCAACCTGAGGCTATGGAGGCCCGAAATAGCTTAATTGGCATTCCCTGCGGAAGCATTCTTCTTAATGCACCTACAGTTCGGAGCCTTACTCTAATGAAAATCAACCTTGAATAAAAGTTAAAAACGAATTGCCTACTATTACATTGATACGCATTATACTTTGCAGTTCATTCTCTGCTTGAACAAAAGCATAAGCCTTCCATTAATTAGCAAAACAATATAGTCGAAAACAAATCGCTTGAACGTCAACCCATAATTAAGAGCTCTGCAGCAAAAATGCGGGGCAGGAAAATTATTTCATCCCGGCTTAGAACAGGGTAAAAGCTAATAATGCAGAAAGCGAATCCGAAAATTGAGTAGATAATTAAGTGGGTGCTAGAGTTTCAAAATTCCAATAAGATCCACCAATAACATCATTATAAAACTCCGGAGCCATTTTTCTTATTTAACCAGGATCCGTACCTCGCTCAAGCTCGTTCGGCCCAAGTTAGGAACTTACGAGAAAAACAGGTCCATTTATTCTGGGTTACTTATTACCGCGGGCATTACATCAGCCCCTAATAGCAAGGAACTCTAGTTTTTCATGATAAAATTGCAAAACATATACGTGCCCGCATTGTTTACAACGCATCCTGTGCCTCTGAGCGGAACCTAATAATCTACCTGCCTGAACGAACGCTTAGCGGCGCGGCGGCCGCAGATAGGAAAATATTGCTTTACTAGGTCAAACTCTTAGATAAAGTTCTGGAGGCGAAATTCGCATAACAAATTTCGGCTAAACGGCTTAGGGCAACGTTTAATTCAGCCGCGGAGCGCTTGGCCCTATGACACGTTTTGATTAATTCACTACAGCTTTTAACTGATGGCTATTGCTTAAATCCAGTTCTAGGCTGCGCCATTACAATAATGAACAAAACCAACTTTATCAACTAATGTAGCTACTATGCTGCGGTTATTTCCAATTAATGTTCAGTGCAAATACCAATACAGTAGCTCAAACAATCCGGAAACTATCCATACCAAATAATGTTTCAGGTAGCAACGCAACGGTATTAAAGTAATGTCTCATTAATGAAATCATAACTAAATGTGGTTTCCTGGTTTTCTTCTTTATAAGAAAAATCATGTGTGTAGATTGAGCCTTTCACCTTAAGTCTTAATAAGAGCTTTCGCCAAAAAAATCTGCAGAAGATAAAATGTGTCTACGTCTGTCAATCTCCAGAGAATTCACAGGCACTATTTTTTGTTCACCGTCTGATTTTATAGAGTATATTCGCAGTCAGCAACACCTTCGTGTTCAAAATCAGTGATCATTGACTCGATATTGTTCTAAATGTAATGCGCGTTCTTTGGTCTTCCCTGTTCTGGCGTTTCCACTAAAAAAAGGTCAGCTCTTGTCACAAACTCATGACGTACTGCCTACGTGAATGTCCAAGTCAAGTGAAACAGTTGATACGTATAAAGTTACTACTTCAACACGCACGTTTTATGGAAGAATTTTGGAATCTAACACGCACAAATTCAGTACTTCGCGCCATTGAGTATCTCAGTCAACCAAATCACAGTGACTTCATAATCAGCTGAAATAGCTTCAAGACGACGTGGTTTGGCAACTACGGTTAGATAGTCCTCTCCAATAGAAACCTCAATGTCAGAACCAGAAATATTGTTATTAGTTAGATGCTTACCGGACAACTAAAATGGAATATGCAAAATAGCCAAGGCTTGCGGACCTTAATAATGTACTGTGGCATGCTTAAATAATTTAGCAATTCCTTAAAATTTCCATATTGCCCATACAACTCCGACATATTCATTTGTCTAGCAATGCTCAATCAGCGACGAGAGAATAATGTTCCAGTACTAATCCCGACCATATGAATTGATCAGGCAGAAATCGAAACGGTCTAGTACAACACCATAAATACTTAAGATTTGTCATCACATTCAACATCTGGAAGTATGTTTGGGAACAAAAACAATACATACATATTGCTATGATTATATTTTGGTAAAATGTGAAATAATAATTATTAGTAATTTATACCATAACGAAACAGATATTAATTGTAAAAATGTCCAGAAGATGCAATAATTTCTCAGAAAATAACAGGTTTTGTAAATAATTGATAGTATGATGTTTTTTACAATAGTATTATTGTGTGTAAAAACAAATTAAAATCAAAGTAGGCTTGGCATTTTCATGCAACTAAAATAAAGCTGTAAACAAGAAAAGGGGGACACTTCTTCAAGATGTTGGCTGTGTTTTTTAGCTAAGCTCCCCTAATAAATAATACTTTATGTGCGAATAAACACCGAAGTTTACCAAAAAGTTGCGTTTTTATTGGGAGAGTATGCTTAGGGTGAGGTGTGGAAGATTTCCTTAGTATTAAGCGTCCGCAACAGGTAGAACGAGGCATCAATTGGTCAAGTACAAATCAGAGTGATTTTACGAAGGTCCAGACAGTTTTGTTGTGCGTGTACAAGGTGCATATGCGAGCAATGTACATGTGGTGCACCACAGCCTTTTAGTGGAGCTCCCAGCTTTCCAAAAGCGAACTAAGTTGCAGCCGACATCGTGGTGGAAGACGAGAGCCAATTCGTGCATTGCTAACAGCGGACCCGTAACGACATCCTGTCTTGAGCATCGTGACACGTCCAGCGAGGGTCCAGGTATGTACCGCACGATCATTTGAGAAGCCATCTAAAGGTCAAATTTTGCCAGTTAAAAAGTGTCTGTGATACAGTTCGAATACCGTCGGTTTGCGTTTAACTTCCGGTAGTGGCGTCTCTAGAAGTGTTTTGTTTCATGACCTGGTGTACTTTCATTTAATTTTTCTCGCATCTCAACAGCGGTCACTGCATTGACATAAACAAATTAAATAGAACACGAAAATTGTTTACAAATTTTAGAGAGCCAGGAACCATTTTGGATTAGTCAAGGTCCCGTCTGGTAGAAATATCACATTAGAAAATTCCCGTCAGTTAAATAGCGAGCACACAGAGTGCGTACAAATGAATGTGTAACTATAACTAATAATAGCAAGTTAGCAATTTAATTTTGGATGTAGTGACCTAACCCTGTAGATTGAGAGTCATTTTATTGATTATAAATATTAGAACGAAAAATAGTTATCCGAGGCGAGTAATATAACAATATTTATTTATATATGGCATGTGGTTGTACCGTTTTATATACCTTTTGCATGGGAGCACAGCGTCACTCATTCAAAATTCTCGGCGAATATGGTCATGAGTCGGATAGTATAAGTGGTTCTAATGAACATTAAACAACGACAAAATGGGCGCCAGTTCGCGTCTAAAGACAACGAGAAGTTCAAACTAACGAGCAGATTAAGCTAATACCAATTACCATTGACCGATCCCTTCTCACACAAATGTAATCTTAAAATAAGCAAGGTGTTGATGATTCCCCACGTGGTATTGCACTCTCTAACGGCTACTATAGCTTTATGCAACGACCTAGGGCATAAAACTTCGAAAATAGTAAATAATAATGGTTTGACTAAAGAAAACGCATCACAAAACGAGTTATAGGGAAGTAGAGAGCCTATAATTGAATATCGTCTACGTTAAACCACGTGAAATAGGTCAGCGTGGCCGAGCGGTTAGGGTGGGCGGCTCACCCAGTCTCCTTAAAAAATGGGTGCCAAAACCATGGCTGTGGAAGTAGGGAAAGTAATGCAGTCATCAAAGGCGTAATGATAACCACATCAACCAGTACGCCGTTAACGGTGTGCCAGATGGCTAGGCTTCGGAAAGACATATTTCGACCGCCTTGACCAACCGAGTGTCAGGCCTTGATCTTTGTAAATCACGTTAAATAAGCATTGTATCGCATACCTTTAGGTGGTGATCGGCTCTAAGGTGGGTGGTGAATTCAAAGTCAATACCTCACGAACAGAGGAGTAATAGTCAGTCAGAATCATGAGTGTAGTGGATCTTCTTCTCTCAAAATCGCAGGATAACAACGACGTAAGATAAATGATATATTTTTCATAGATTCAGCCTATACCTGTCAAGTCTTAGATTACCATGGAAAAACTATCTATTTCCAGGAAGGAGCACCGGAAAACAATCCGAAGTTAAATACTCGGAGAGACCCGAATGAAGTGCCAAATTTTGATTTTGAAAATGCCCACCAGTCTTTTAAAATTTAAATGGCAACTTGCTCCACACAAGCATGTAACGTGACTTAATTCCAAGATACACTATAGCTATATTTAAAGAAGGGAGCTAGGAAACTTATAAAAAATGGGAATTTCAGTTTTTTAGGAAAATATTGGAAGCGAGCAAAAAACCTGTATTATACCGTTAGAAATTTTAATAACTTTCGGATATAAAGTATAACGCACAGCTCTATATAGACCAAAGTCACAAATTTTTTGGGCTACAGCTTATCTTATCGGCTATTTGCCAATTGGAGTTCAGGAAGGATGGCAAAGTTGAACTACATTTCTGAAGTCAAATGTTCTATTTTATTATGGGATTTTCGCTGTTATCTTATAATTGAGGGTTCACTTGGTTTTGCGATTTCTGTCGAGGATAGTATTTGAGTTCCTGGAAGAGATATTCTTCGGGAATTCTCAAAATCAGACATGTTTCTGGATTTGCACCTGAGCGAGCACATGTTACGATTTTGGCAAAACAGAGAAGAGCATCTTAATGGTAGGACTAGCTTACTTTTGTATTATTTGTTCCGATTTTATTGTGCTCCATTTTCAGATCCTTTTTGTAGTACGTTGAAAAACATAGTCGTGTGAGCCAAGGGCCCAACCTTTTTCGTTTGACGTTGTGTGTGTTCAGAATTCCATTTCTGCAAGAATCGAGGGTTACGTCAAATTGTAGTTCTAACACTATCGCAGACGCCTGGCTTCCTTTGTGGGTTGCGGCTGCTTTCTACCTGGTGATCAGCAACAGGTTTCTGGAATTGGGTTAAGTACGTTATTGATGCGACCTCGACATATCCTGTAATTATGGAATTCTCTTTTAATATGTTCTTCTTAGTTTACTGTATACGTCAAATACCAGACTGATTACATAAATGCAGTATAATATAGAGCTTACATATGCAGTGCTAATTGTTTTAAATTATTTGAAGCACTGGAGCACTTGTTTGATTACTTTAAATAATTTCGTTGCAATATCAAGGTTAGTTTAAATTGAAATTTTGGGATGTGTCTCACGTACCATTCCAGTTATTATTATTTCAAATTTTGGATTTTGTAAAGCAATTTTGCATGTTGTATTTGAAATTTAAGGTTTGGGAATTTCACTTCATGTTAATGACGGAACATCTCAGTTATGCCTCTATTGCAAGATATTGCGTTAATAACTCTTTCTCTCCGACAAAGTAACACATGGTTATAATTAACTAATTACTAAGCTTATTACGGGTTATATAATGCTCTATCCTGAACCATGATCTTGGTTTTTGCAGGACCATTGTGTTAATTATTATGAACATCTGAAGTCGAACCCAAAATTTTAACTAATAACATTATCATGGTCATGAACACTTACCGAGTAACCTACCGGTAATGCAAATTACTAATTTCACAGTAAATTTGTACTTCCTTTCATATTATCTATTTACACTAAATTTTCATAATTTGATTAATGGCTTTAACTACTTTTATAACGACTCCTACTTAATACTGCAATATTTTCCCTGTGATATTTAGTCTTGATTGTCCTCTTTACTATTTTGCTTTCGGTATGTACTGCCAAATACTTTTGACTGATATACTGCCCTGATTTTTATACCTGCGAATTTTTTTTGTGCCCTTGCCGTCCCCTCTCCCTTTCAGGGATCGGTTAGTAGCACCTACCAATGTGTAGCTTTTATTTGATTAGGAAAGTCTTGGGTTACTTGCTACTTGGCTGGCGCCCATACTTTTTTAGAACTTCAGATTTGAGTCTTTTGTTTAACACTCCACCAGCTCCGGCTGAGAAATCGGCAGCCTTTGCTTCTCTCCTATTTACGGTCGGAGTGACGGTAACAAATTGTGTGTCTTGGTGATGTGTTAACCTTGTTACTCTACCTCTTAGGTTTGCGTTCCGAGTAGTTAATTTGATGTCCATCTGTGAATGGTCTCACCGAAGCGATTTCAATCGTCAAGGCTGCGGAAAAATGCCGCCCCCCGCGGTATTCAATCCACGGGCTTGTCTAATGCAAGCCTAGCGTTTTCCAACTGTGCTACCCGGCTTTTCTTCAATGCTGTTATACGAATCCCAATTATCTAAAAATGTAACTTGTGCATCATGAGAGAAAGTTAGATTCTTAAGTTCTTTAGTAAAGTGCTAAAGTACAGTTAAAACAAGAAATGGACATGGAAGCAAAATAACTCGCACAAAAAGCAGAAGGATGCACTTTGGGAAGATCTGATGTTCCCAGACTAAAAAAAAATTTAATGTAGATCCTGAGCAGGCCTAATGGCCAAGGGACCTCGGTAGGCGAGCGGCGATTGCCGTTGCAGCCGAGGTCACATTGAAAATCATGGAGCGCTCGAGCCGGAGCGTTGAGAGTTCAACTCCTGGCACGGGCGGTCTAGATTTTCAATTAATTAAGGCTAGGTTTAAGTGACGCCCGCGCCCCCTTAAGTAATGCGTAAGCGGTTCCGGGGGGCAACGGTAGTCGGTAGGAAATTAAAAAAAAAAAAAAAGGCCTAAAGGCCAAACCTATAAATAGCGACAACGCGACCGCAAGACTTAAAATATTTACGGTTTGAACAGACTATTATCATTATTTCATCACGGCGATTTGAAAAACTTGTTCAGAGGATCAGTGTAGTTAAAACATATAAACAACGGTTCAATAAATCTCTACTGTTGTGGAGATATTACAATGTTTTCTATATTTTTTTGCAAGTCCGCAGTGGCAAAGATTTAAAAGGATACGTCTTACACATTATGGGATTGGTCGAGGGGTTACCGACGTCACCGGACCACAACTGCTATTATTGCCGTACTCTACAACCAGCTACACGTCCGTTCCCAAAACGAGTTTACAAATACATTTCGATCTACGTTAGTATTTAAAAAAAAATACATGTTAAAACGTTTTTCCCACTATTTCATGTAATAAATTGGCAAATAAACAGTGTTTTCAACCGCTTGGTAATTGAGATGCCTATCGTTGCTTTATAAAAGGCATGGTGGTGACAAAACCTTTACTTACGCCAGATTAATCGGTTAATCTGCGTGAGTATGGTTAAAATTAAAACACGAGTGAAAGAAAAAGTTTTCGCCTTGACCCACATATATTTTTAATTAAAATTCAGAAAGTTTACATGGTGTTGAAATTCGGGAAGTTTACGTAGCTACATATTTTTCGACGCACAATTGAATCAGCGTTATCATCCGGCAAATACAAGAAATTATTTGAAATATAGGTCGAGTGGGCAATCTTAAAAATTATTTAAAGCTACAACCGTTAACATTATGAGAGGTGCATTTATAGCCCTCCAGGCAGTTAGTGGCTCTTTTACGTACTTGTTTATGATGCTTTATTAGCGTAGCGAGCTTTTCAAATAATCGAATGCCACATCAAGGTTTCAGACAGTACATACGTCACACCTAAAAGCTTAAAACACAATTTTTACCTGATGTGTAAATCTACAGACTTCCTACAACTCAATGCCATACGATAATATGATCTGAAGATGAAGGGAGTATATCAATCAATTTTGATGCTTGTTTTAGCGCATAAAAGGCTGAACCAAATTTTGTAACAGTTTGATGAAGATAATCTTTTCCAATTTAGTTTGTCATCTAGATATAACGATAAAAACCTAAAACTAGCTATATGAAGCATACATTATGTATTGTTTGAGGCTTTCGCGGTTACTCGAATTATTCTCCTTAGCATAGAATTTCGGCTTAGACCGCGTAGTATTTGTATATGAACACCCAGCATTTTCTGGCTTAATGTGCCTTGCACCTTGTGAAGTCGAGCAAAAACCCGCTCGATGGCCATGCTCTTTGGTGGCTCGTGTTGTTTGAGTATCTTGAGAACGAGGATACTTAGGCAGATTTCGCCGTTTTGCTGTTTGTGCATCCATATTCACTAACGTTTCGCAAGACCTTGCAGCTTGCATCATCAGAGTGAAAGTCACTCACGGCGAAATCTGCCTAAGTATCCTCGTTCTCAAGATACTCAAACAACACGAGCCACCAAAGAGCATGGCCATCGAGCGGGTTTTTGCTCGACTTCACAAGGTGCAAGGCACATTAAGCCAGAAAATGCTGGGTGTTCATATACAAATACTACGCGGTCTAAGCCGAAATTCTATGCTAAGGAGAATAATTGAAGCATACGTTGTTAATATAAATTTTAAAGAAAAAATATCTGAGAATCGAACCCTGTGAAACCCGACTAGTGATATTCATTGGATCAAAACTATAGTCTATTTTTTTGCTTTATGATTTAGAGCAGGCTTTGCATTTATATTATTTTAGCAGTGTACAACAGTTTAGTTACAAAATATAACTAATGTCAAAATCCAGATCGCCGGGATTGTCAAGTTGACACTTCAGCAAATCTTAATAAAATGCCACGAAAAAGCAATATTAGGTAATAGTAAAACCAAAGAGGCTATAAAACACCGTTCTACTAATATAAAAGATATCAATGGTAACTTAAGTAAACCAGCCATCATTGGAAGAATTGGTCAAATCTTCGATGTAAGTATTAAGAATTAAACAGATATAACATTTCTAACAATTTCTTATAATGCTAGATTTCGATTGCAACACAAAAATCGAAACGAAGCAAAATTACAACTCCAGCAATAACGGAATGATAACATGAATAAAGAAAAGGAAGAAGAAAATTTGGAATTTTTTACTTTCGATAATTTATTGCTGTGTGCAAGGGAGGAACTGAATTATACTGGGAGTCGTTTAAAATTATACTACACATTAACAAATATGAGATATAAATACAAAATTGTGAATGGAAGAAAATTGTGTGAGAAGAGTCATATCATTTCGGCGGATTGCCTTTTAAAGGAAATATTTACAATTTCGAAATTATAGTGAAAAATGTATATTCATGTTTTTGGATGAAACTTTACCAGGATGTGACTTACTGTTGGACTCGGACAATAATGACAGGGGCTATCATAAATGTATCAATGGTGACATTTTTAGTCAATGTTGAAAAACAGTTAATCCCTGCTTTGGCCAAATTGAATGGAAAATGTGTGTTAATTATGGATAATGCACCATATAATTCGGTTCTTATCGATAAACCACCCAATTATGGGAGTTTAATTTTACTTTACATATTGACCAAGAGCAATACTAATTGACAAAAAACGACAT